>CM042256.1:42481369-42641369 GCA_023566225.1 Romanogobio albipinnatus
TCAACAGTATGTTTGAATTTTACATCAGTCTTTTAAATCTTAAGCTTATAATTTTCCAGCTAGATTTTACAAAAGCCAAAGGTCTATTTATGTACAATTTTTTCCTCAAAAGTATTAACTATTTTTCCATTTTGTAAAATGCTTTTCATTTGTACAAATGTTAAATAAAGTATTTTTCTACATTGGTTGGTTTTTGCTAACAATAAGTCTATGTAGATCAGTGTTTGTCTAGTGGGGTCGCACACGGAGTGTGTAGTCACCCTCACGCTTCCAAGCTTTATAATGGCAATGACGGGGGTCCATTGAGTTTGACGCTCCAAAAAGTGCATCCACCCATGATAAACTCTCCACACGGCTCTGGGGGGGGGTTAATAAATGCCTAATGAAGTGAATCGATGGCGTTTTGTAAGAACTATCCATATTTAAAGTTTTATAAAGTAAAATATCTAGCTTCCTCCAGACCACAAAAAAAACAACATAACTGGAGTACGTTTATGAATGGATGTGCTTTTGAGCTTCAAACTTAATGGACCCCATCACTGCCATTATAAAGCTTGGAAGCATCAGGACATTTAATAACGGATTGTATTCGCCTGAAAGAATGTCATATACACCCAGGTATGACTTGAGGGCGAGTAAATCATGGAGTATTTCACTTTTAAAATGAATATTAGCCCAAGTAAAGAGCACCTGAGAAAAAAAACATGCTCGATCAGATAAGATGCTGCCAGACCAGTGTCATTATTCTAACGTTATTTACATAACAGGTTATGAAATATATATAACAGCAAAATAAATGAGGGGAATGCTACAGTTTTTCAATTTGTCATGAAATGAAAGCACCAAATTAACATAACTGATACGTTCCGTTAGCTGGGGTGGATTTGCGTGCAGGTATGTTGATGTTTATTTTATGCATCATGATCCGCGTCCGTGTTTTAGTAAGTTCATGTTAGTACTGTGGTCACCATGGCCACTTGTTTCCTTAACCTCAAAAAAAACTGTTATTTGTATGTTTTTAAATGACTGGTGGCTCATACCAACTTATACTACGGGGCCGTTGAATGCTTGAATCTGATTGGCTGATGAACGTTCTGAGGTGTGCAATTATTTTCTGGGAGATGCACAGCGAACGTAGTTCCAGGCAGCTCTTGACCGCATTACAGTTCCATATCACGTCGCATAGTTAACTGTAATAACGGAAATGACAGGACTAAAAAAAAACAACAACAAGACGATTTTCGAGAGCGAGAGCGCTAGCTAAGACATAGGAACAAAAGCCATACTTATATGAATGTGATGTAGATTAAAATAATGAGGATAATATGGGTGATTAACTAAAGAGTTAATGCTGAGATGTACATAAAAGACATAGGAACAAGTATGACATGTGTGAGTATGAGTATGACACTCAACTTTATTAATAACTGCAGTAGAATGCTATCAATGGCTCAAGCCTTTGTTAACAGCTTTAAAATGACGTTTCGGAACTAGCAAAAGAGCCGTTGGATGAGACGCGGAAGAAATAGTCCTACTCACAATAGCGATTTAAGTACAAAAATCGGACGAATCCCTTTAAATATATCTTCGGATCGATGTCTTGAGGTGTGGTAACCGTAGTACAAGCGGAATAATTGACTCCGGGGCGTTCAATTATTAGAATAATAATGCACACCGAGGTGTAACGGCCACTCCGCTTCGTGACCGCATCACCACCTCGGGTGTGCATTATTGTTCTAATAATTGAACGGCCCGTCGTCAATTATTACTTACTTAATTCTAATAACATAACTAGTTCGGGACTGAGAAACACTGATGTAGATTAACATTTTATTAAAGGGAAGTGTACACCTCAAATTTTGTAAAAGCTACAGTACAGCGAGTGTATTTAAATGCAGATTTATAAGAGAAAGCGCATATTTCAGGTGCTGCGACTAGCCACCATTTAACATGGGGTGGGGGAGATATGGGATGTAATCTAAAATGTTTTTAATATATTTTTTCAAGGTAAATTAATGGAAAAATTTAAAGAATTGACTTAACTTTTCTGCCCGTCAATATTTTTTCAATATTAGCAGAAGGGAAAAAACAAAACTCAGACTTTGTGGGGTGTGAAGGTGCTTTAATAAGTCAGCAACCTCGAGTCAAGGTCAGCAAACTAACAAGCAGTCTTCCCATCACGAAATTATCAAGCAAAAAGTCACATGATAGTTACAATAAAAAAAGCATCTCGAAAGGGGACTAATAATCATTTGGAGTGCTAAAACCAATAGAAGTTAAAAACGTTGCATGTGCACTACATTTACTCAGACATAAATTGAGAATGAATGGGTTTGTGCACTAAAGCGTGGTCTTAAAAAAAAAAAAAACCTTTAAAAAATCTTCTTAGAATAAAGAAGCATGTTATAAAAGAAGTTAAAATGTTTGGGTGTGCATGAGGTCTACGCCACACGCACTTCACAGGCTTGAAGCGAGCCGAGATGGTTGAGACAGGCCTGAGCGCACTGCAGCACCATTCCCTTCACCGCCTCCAGATAGAGCTCCTGACCCGAGTTCAGGTACAGCCACATGAGTCGACTCAGCTGCGCCGGCAGAGAGTCCCCGTGTAAACTCTCTGTTCAAACACAATGCAGACAGAGGTTATGAAAGGCCCATAGCCATCATGAACAAAAGCAACTTTTTTTTTTTAGTGGCCAATCCAAATACGAAAGCAAGGTGGCTGATGTACACAATACAACCTGATGATTTTAAAATGGCAACACTTTTATGAATTAAAGATATTTATTTATATTTTTTGGATTATATACAGTATACATTTTTAAACCATCATTATTTTGGCTGCACTTTATTTTACAGTACATGTAGTGTACCAGTACATGTACACCAAGTTAAATGCATGGGTAAAGGTTAGGGGCAGGTTCAGGGTTATTACCCAGTTATTGTAATTATTTTAATAAGTACATGGTAGCATTTTACAGTCCTGGTCCCCATGTACTTACTGTTAATACTATATAACTAAAGTGCTACTGTTAATATTATATAATGGTTCCACTTTATTTGGCAGTATCTGAAACTTGCTGTATATTTTAAATATATTTTCATGATTTAAAGCTTTAACTTTTTTCCTTTTTGTCAAATCAACTTGTGGTTCAAATAACATTGCATCAACTAAATTTTTTTAATGAAGGAGATTAAACCAATTTCAAATGGACTCAATTAAGAGAACCTTTAAAAAAAAAAAAAAAACTTATAAAAATACAACAACCTTAAAGGGTCATTTACTTTGTAAACATTATTGTTGGTTTAACTTGAGTGTACCTAAGAAAGTACTGGGTAATATAAGGCAACTACATGGGTTAAGTCAAGGCTAAGGGGTAGGTTCAGTGTTATTATAAATACTATAATAGCTGGTCAATAAGTACATTGTATTAGTTCTGTTCCTCATGAACCTCCTGTGCTACCAATATTATTAAACATGACCCATTGACAAAGTTGTTGGTTGTGTACACAAATTAAGTCGACTGGATTGTTAAGGTCTCATTTCCTTTGATGCATCTCTAGCATATGCAATTTGTTATTGAACACTACAATTGATTGAGTCTTGGCCATTGTAGAGCTCAAGATAAGTGGATGCTTACAAACAAACCTTAACGGTTCTCACCTCATTGAAGATTAGATTTGAATGGACTATAAACGGTCTCAACTATTTTTAAAGATGGCAAACAAGACAAATTGCCTTGAGACTGAGCCTGCAAATAAACAGCATCATTCCTCACACCGCTGGGTCACGGCGGGATGGAACCGCTCCCTCATAAATCCTAATCAAATTTCACAGCATTCCTTCATCAACACCACTGATGGATCGCTCTCAGACAGGAAGAGGTGCATTAAAGCAGACTGCAGATTTGCTGGTTGGTTTACTAGTTGAACCATAGTAAGGATGCACTGTACTAACTGAATGACAAGGATTTAAATCCATTTCATTTAAGTTAACTGTCTCTAGTATTGTCTTAAAGTCAGCATAGGGAAGAAAAGACTACTTTAACATTTTGTAGTTTGAGTGTAACAGCTCCTCGAACAAGAAAGGAAGAAAAATAAATTAGGGCGGGAATTGATTGGATGGTTGCGATTTGCTATTGCTGTGACGTCATGCGAGTGAGTGATGCGTTTACTGGCGATACAACCTGAGAAGAGAAGTCACTGCAAGAGGGAGGTTATTTTGATTACGAGGGCACAATTTATATTAATTTTTGTTATTAAAGATTATGGTGACTTTTTAAGCACTGTTAATCCAACCATAATAGCTACATTTAGGGCTTGCATGATTCAAATATTTACTGGTCATCACCCAGAGAAGCTTAACCTTATGTTTGACAAGTACTGAACAGGCTTTTACACAAGTCACATTCTTAAAAGGCGCTTTGAAACGAAAGACCCTGCTAATGCAAAAGTCATGAACTGTGTGTGGTCTCAACCGCTCACAGGAGACTGAGGATTAACACCAACACTTAAAATCTGCTGAACCAAGACGAACTTAAAGCAGCGTTGAGAAAGACTGCATCAGCTACAAAAACAACAGATGTTAATTAGAGAAATCTAATGAGAGCAGAAATACACTAAGGGCAGCAAAGACGACACCAGGCTTACAAATCTAACTCAGCTCATTCGGATTTCTCCCCCATATTACTGTAGCGATTATGAACGGATGGCTTCAGTTACAGCTGCAAGATTCTGGAGAAATTGAGAATCACGACTTTGTTTCATATAGATCAGGATTCTGAACAGACAACTAAAAATAAGATTTCATTTACTAGAGGTTCTGACAAAATGATTGAATGACTAATTCAAAAACACATACTTCACTGGTTCATTGCTGGATGAACAGGGTTTTTGAATTAATCTCTTGAATGATTCAATGACAAACATTCACCAGTCACTTGTCACCTACAGGTGTAATTGATTACATTTTTATTTGAAGCACCAAGTTACTTTCAAAAGGTGATTTGCTCCATTTTGATCGTTTCTGTAGACAGTGTTTATATCCCAACTATCTTTTATCCCAGTACTTCTGTGATCATTTGAATATTTGTAACAGAAATAATCAATACTGTGTGGTGGAAATGTAGTATGTGGTTTGTGAAGTCGTTTCACATCCATGCATGATAACTGCTGTCTCTGGAACATTCACATCTGAGTTTGCGCTGTCGCTGACCCAGTGATTGTCAAAGGTTTAATAGACAGGCAAATCGTTGTTGGAATAAGAACATGTGGGTGTTTGAATCGAGATTGCGACTTTTCGGGTTATTTTTAATATGAAATATCTTGATTTTTAGCAGTTTTAGCTTTTTTTTTAATGCTTGTTTTGAATTATTTTCAATCATTTTAAGTAGGGCTGGGTATTGACACAAATTTCACAATTTGATTCAATTTCTATTCACAAGCTTTCGATTCCGAATTCAAGATTGATTTTGGATAGATATATAGATATATCAGACACTACATGGGGTTGTGGGAATCTCTCAATGCTGTAAACCAGGGGTCTCCAAACTCAGTCCTGGAGGGTCACCGTCCTGCAGAGTTTAGCTCCTACCCCAATTAAAACACCTGAACCAGCTAATCAGTGTCTTACTAGGGCCTTGTAAGACACTGATTAGCAGGTTCAGGTGTGTTTATTTGGGGCTGGAACTAAACTCTGCAGGACAGTGGCCCTCCAGGACCGGGTTTGGAGACCCCTGCTGTAAACTATAAATGGGTGTCAGCTGGTACTACATATCTAAGGTTAAAATTAACTTATTTGTCTACAACCACTTATATTAAACTCAAAGATATAGTTTTACAATTCATAACAATCTTGCTACATAATCATGTTAACATTTCAAAAAACCAATTGGAGTAGAAATATGATTATTTAAATGGTGGCTGTCAAAAACTTAACTGATTTATTCAAACATTCATTATAATTTTTAATGTTCTTCAATATTTAATGCATATGTAATGTGGTGCATATATTTATAAAAACGCTCCTCTCTAGAGTTAATTTTTCTAGCTCACTGGATGTGCTTTTTCTGAGGTAAATGTGACATTACATTGCTTACATGCCGTTTTATTGACGTCTTTCCGTGGTTGAAACACGGAACAATTACGTGTGATTTGATACAGATGTCGGTAAGTTGTACTCTCTCTTTTAACGTGCCTAAAGATATCCATTCATGTTTATTTTGCGCTGTATCTGATCATCTCGTCCGCTTTAACGGCAGTTCATGTGGACTCCGCACTGCCGCTTCTCTTGAACTGAAGCACTACTGTGATCTGCCACGCCACATTATAGAGCACCAAAACCGGTATTTATTTTGGGAATTTTGTAATAAAAATGGACGTAATTGACATCAGACTTGTTTCATATCAAAAGTAACAAAGCACAAAGATTGCGATTTATTAGGTGTGAGGTGCGCTTCAATGTACCGGAAAAATCATGAACTGAAAAACAGTATAGACTAATCAAATTAAAGAGAAAACTTTTTTCCCAGCCCTAATTTTAAGTCATCTTGAGGCCCCCAGCCCCTGATTGAGCGCCAATGATTTAGATGGAAAAGGTCGCTTTAGGTCTGTTGTTGTACACATGTTTGGTGAACCCACCTTGAGAGATCTTGGTGTCAAACTCCAGTAATGTGTAGAGCGATTCAGGGAGCAACTGTCTAGCCCAGATGTTCTCCTCCAGATAAATCCAATCCCGGATTATCCTCTTTCTACGCAAGAAACCTTGCACATGATCGAGGTACACCGAATTACCAGACACCAGATACAGCCTTAAAAGAAAGAGGAAAAAAAAAAAACATTATATGCATGAGCTGGAAAACCATTATGAAAACAACTACACAAAGCAATAGACAAGTCTAATTATTATGTGTGTTTTTTTATTAGCTTGGGAAATGAGACAACCTTTTATTAATAAGCCAAAAAGAGAATTAAAAACCAAAAACAAAGTAAAAGCTTTTGCGGGGGAAGTCATTTTTCAAGCACTTCTGAACAACGAGGCATTCGTCTTCACGGTCTCTTGAGATTCTTCTGTATAATGATTGTTACAGCTTCAAACAAAACGCCCTGGATGAAAAACACTTAGGAAAACAGCGTGGGCTTGCATGTTTGCTGCACAAATTCAAACGTATACCTCTTCAAATATGAATTAGTTACATTTAAAACCAGCCAAGCAGCACTGATGGTTTGAATGCTAATGACCAATTATACATGTTATAGTTATGTAGTTTAGCACCTCTGCCATTTTATTTGCACAACTCAAAATATTTGAAATTAAAATATTTAAATCAGCCAGTATCAATATCACTGCATGCCTAAAAAGCACCATGCCATTTAGTCATCTCACTTTACCACTTCGATCACACACACATCTGCTTACGCAAGACCATCGCCCTCGAGGAACATCCCACTTAACTTTTCACACCACTGATCTTGGTTTACTCTAATGCTGTGGGCTCGGGCTGACTTTAGAGTGGAGTTCAGTTCAGCTTTTTGAGATCAGTCGCCATACACTTCAAAAGATGCCATCGACTGACTGCAGGCTATTTTTTTGAAGCTGCCATCTCCACCCAGTGCACTCTCCAAGCTTCAAAGCCCAGTCTGAAAGCCAAACACTGGTAAAGCTCAAACGTTTTCGCCACAAGTTTAAGGGAAACCACCGTGATTTGAGTAACAAAGCAACACTTTACAGCCTGAAGAGTGATCAATGGGAAATGCTAGGTTTACAAGCAAATTAGCATGTCACTAACCCAACATGATAATTGGGACAGCCTCATTTAAACAAAATGTTGCATCAGAAACTCACTAAGTGATATAAAAAGCTTTGTGAAGCATGCTTTATGTACAATGTGCTGGACTATATAATATTGATTATGGCTTTTTTTCAATTTTAAACTTAGGCTGAACGAATCAAATTGAAGGTAGCTTAGTTAGTACATTGTCGTCTGTATGGGAAACTTTTCAAATGCAAAGGAATAGCTTTTCTGTAATTAGGGTACGTTTAAACTACAATGCTGTCGAAACAATCCCGATATCACTACATGCCTATAAACTAGTGTTGTCACGATACTGGAATTTTTTACTTTGTTACTTTTCCAGGTATCGTGTCGATATTTGATACCATTATACACAGCACAGCCCCCGTGGTATTACTGTCAAAAATATATTTTTAAAGGTCCCGTACTTCGTGATCCCATTGTTCAAACTTTAGTTAGTGTGTAATGTTGCTGTTAGAGCATAAATAATACCTGTAAAATTATAAAGCTCAAAGTTCAATGCCAAGCGAGATATTTTATTTAACAGAAGTTCCCTTTCAAAGCCTACAGCGAACGGCCGGCTTGGACTACATCCTGGTACTTCCTTCATAAATGACGTCAGTAGAACAGTAGAACAGACCAACCTCCGCCCACAAGAATACGCGAAAAAAGGGGGCGTGGTCTTGTTGCTGTCCCACGTGGAGAAGAGGACGTGTCGCGTGGAGAAAAGGAATTGTTGCGTTTCAGTGTGTTTGTCGCCATGTCGTCGAGACGCTGTTATTTTCATCCCGGAGTCAAATCACCTTTGTTTGGCTTTCCCAGGGACGCTGTCGAGATCATTAAGCGCATATATCTCCAGTTAAGAGGCGTGACCTTTCCACGTGCGCTAAGCTGCTGTCGAATCACAACACAGGAACCGTGCCACGTTCGCTAAGCTGCGGTCAAATCACAACACGGGAACCGCTGGCACAATCAGAACTCGTTACGCATTTCTGAAGGAGGGACTTCATAGAATAAAGGAACTCATCAGCCCGTTTTTAGGACAGTGAAAACAGCGGTGTACAGATAAGTAAATTGTGTTAAAAATACTGTTTTTTTTTTTTTTTTTACACGCGAAACATGAACACATGTTATATTGCACACTGTAAACACAATCAAAGCTTTAAAAAAAAAAAAAAAACACGAAGAACGGGATCTTTAATATTACTTTTTGTCCATTTAAAGTCCAAGCAATCAAATTTCTTCTGAAGAGATCACTTTATATGATTAAGCTTTTTTTTCATATATAAACGATCAATAACCATTACAATTATTTCACAAATATTTGCCAACTCAATGCATTTTTTACAATGGGGTAATTTTGTTAGGAAAGCTTGTTTGTCAAGGAAGCTTGATTTCAAAATGGTAAATTGAATTTAAATAGACAAGTAAACCGTAATAAAATAAGAACAAACAAAATGACTAACAATAGCACAAATAAATACAATAGAATAAAGATACAAATGAAATGGACTGCTTTATTTTTTCAGGTTGGTCTAACAGTAGCGTTCAGGTAAAAAAAAAAAAACAAAGTAATCAAATTTAAAATAACATTGGATAATTTTCATTGATTAACTTGTGTAACTTTAATGGATTAATCTTTTTTTACAGTCAACAGCAGTAAGGAATCGTTTGTCTTTTAGCGAGTGGCACGTTTATTCGGCTACAATCCCTTTAAGATCTGACACATGGATCCAAAAATACTGTTCATGTTACATTGTTCCTGAACTGTTTACGACTGTATATGTTAATACTCACCAAGATGGGCATTGTAACATTATTTTTGAGTGTATTTGACCATTAATAAGCTGGGAAAAGGAGCTAACTTTTGCGTCGGAGGCAGCTTTATTACTGTATGTGTCCACTTCACATGAGAGCGCGAAATCTGCAGCAATGAGTAAAATTGTGCAATCCCGCACGAAATTCAGACCCGTCACACCAACACTATTTAACCGGAGTGAATGAGAGGTGTGCGTGTCAACTCGATGTCGGTCGGAGAGGAGAGCAAAAAGCGCAGCTGGTATCGGTGTATCAATAATGTAGAAAGGAATATTGGTATTGTTTCAGATATTTCAGTATTGATACATATCGAAATAGATATTTGACAACACTACTATAGACTGAACAGATTACACACGTGCATGACGACAGGTCACAAATTTGCATTTTTTGTAGTTTACACAGAGACGATAACAGTAGTTCTCAAAAACGTGCACTATGAAACCAGCTTTCAAAAGTTTGCATCCTCAGCTCCCCAAAACACAGATGTCATTTCATGTATTTTTGCCATTCATTTACAAGTTTAGTTGAAAACAGTGTCATGTAAAATGCCCCCTCAGTTTTAAGATAGCTTATTTATTTTTTTTATACTTTTAAAATAAAGTTGTTTTTTATTTATTAATTCACAATTTAAAATTAGCTTATTTTTATTTAAATAGTTTCCCTTTCATTATTATTAATAATTGATCAAATAAAATTAACCCAATTTCCTTTTCAATTTTTTTTTTACTTAATGTAACTTACTTTTAATTTAAATGATGTTTTTGTTTTTGTTTTTATACCTAAAAAAATAATTTGTTAAATTTTTTTATAAATGTATAATTTTTTTTAAAAAGCTAGCTTTCCACATTTTAAATTTGGTTTATCTAAACCTCAAAAAAACAAACAATAGGATGCAAGGAAATACCTGCTGTCAGTATAGGTATATTATGTTTGTTTATACATACATCACACACATAGATTCCTGTAAACATTACAATTCTAAATCTATATTCTCAGGAAAGAGAAAGCAAGCGAGAGCGAGACACACAAAGCAAGCGAGCATACGCGCAGACTCAAGGAGGACTGACTTGTAGTAGGGGAGTGTCTCAATCATTTTCCAGTTGACATAATTTGCAGCCGTCTCCTCCAGCGTACAGACACGGGTCATCTGGACTTTGGCCACCTGCCAGAAGCGCTCGTGCTCAATGAGCGTCTCCTGCATCTCCCGCCTCAGCAGAAGATATACACCCTCCAGCGTGTCTTCATAAACCTGCCAACAACACGTCATTACATCAGCAAGTGCAACTGACCTTGCTCCCGAAATAGTGTATGCATAAGGGAGCAGGCCTAAATTTGCATATTCATGAGTCAAAAAAATAATAAAAATTAGCTAACTGCACATTATCACGGTACATACAAATCTCTCGCAGATAAACAACTGATATTTGAAAAATTATAAAATGACCTAATCTAAATAAAAATGATTCATTATAACATGAGGTTATGCAAAGCACATACAAAGAATCCATGAAAACTCATTAACCTCTGTTGGTTAAAAAAAATAAAAAAAAAAATAATAAATTCACATTTAATGTCTATCTGATGCTTTGTGTCCTTGAATGGTCACGTGTCGTAAAACAGTATATAATACTGGGAGAGTTTGTATGCTCAGACGTGCAATGTAATCGACTGAGACATGCACCGATACGTCTAAAATCCATTTAGGCAGCCATTAGATAGGAGTGTCTGCTCACGCCGTGACCTGTGAAATCATTTTCACTGACTAATGAAATGCAGAGGATGAGCACTGCTGGAATATTTAAGATCACATCCTCTGAGGAACTTGTTTGCCAATTTTGAGATGGGGAAGAGAGATTGGTTGAAATAGAATGGGGACAATCCCCAGAAAGAGCCCCTTGAAAGACAGCATGTCAAATTTATTCAAACCTCACAGATACACACTGGGGAGAGACGACTTCATGTCAAAGAAAAAAAAAATATGTTTATAAAGTCATATCGGCTTCAGACTGAAATGTTGCCCTGCTTCCTGCATGCATTCTAGGGTTGTACCTTTCTTCGCTTCAGTCGGCCCCAGTCGCGGCCCAAGATCCAGGCCATGAGAGACTTACACATGGAGAAGTAGTTTGCAACAGTCTGAATCCCTGATGGAAAGAAACAAGTACAGTCAGAACATGAGATGATATTCAAAGAGACTTGAGCAGTAACATAAGACAGACTCTTTTCCTGCCAAAGGACTAGTACAGGCATAGTTCCTCAAGAGAGAGCACCATATGAGACCAACAAAGAACAGAAAACACACGTGCAAATACAGCAGGCTGCTGGACTCCTCAAAGGTTTAAAGATCAAGCCAATTCTCCACCAGAAGTTGACCAATAGATGCTGATGAATGGTAAACATTTCATTTAGCATCCAGACAAAATATTACTGAAAGCTCTTTGAGATCAATTATATTAATGAGTTTATTATTATTATTATTATTAATAATAACAACAACAACAACAACAAGCAGTTTTACGGGGCCAAGCCCAGAAGGAGCTGTAGCGCAATGCAGAGCCAATTTTATAAAGTTGTCCCCCACTGGACTCGTAACCCCCGTATCTCTGGTTCAGGCACCTGTCTCTCATCTTGTTGCGCCACTGGGCAGGTGTGTGTTTGAACTTCTGCCGAAGTTCCATAGTTCTGGAGAGAATCGACTCAAAACGAAGATTTTTTTATAAAATAAATGCACAGCATTTAATATTTAAAAAGTTCAGTTTAGGTCAATCTCAGAAAGACTCAATGTCTGGAACAGAAGCACATTTTGCAATTAACCAATTAGCATGCTTAGCTAACAAGCATAAAGACACAAACACAGGCAGGGTCAACTTCAGAGATTAATTTCTCAAGAACGGTAGCAAATATCAAATCTGTTCAGTTATTTCTGTGCGGCTCGGTCCAAAGATCATTTGAGCAGATTTTGGACAAAATTTGAAGGAAGAGTAGCGAAAAAACTGTTTTCACTTGTTTCAATATGGCGGACAGTCACATGTTTGGAAAATGACAAATGAGATATCGTCAGAATCGGCATAAGCCAGGGAACAAAATGACAATTTGAACAATGTTTTCAAAAGTTAAACGTTTTAGCTATATAAAATAAGAAATATATATATCTCTGGAACACTAGGTGGCGCTGTTCGGAAACTTCTCAGTTACGTTCAGGACATGCTGTCGATCATGCATACCAATTTGTGCAGACCTCAAATATTTTAAAAGATATCGCAATTTGACAAAATTCAAAATGGCGGTCATGTGGTTCATCTGATCCTAACATATCCGGTATCCACGGATTCGGCATGGCACGGGGAATCCCTAGATATCAAGATTATGATTTTATGACAAACCGTGCAGAAGTTATGAGCAGAAATAGCCATTTTCCATATCTCATGACCCGTAGGTCCCAACTTTGGCATGGACCCTCAGAACATGGGTCTGATGAAGCGTATCAATTTTCGTTTTGATTGATCAAAGTTTGGCCAAGATACAGCCTCAGAACCAATTTTGGGTCAACCTCATTAAGTTCACGGCAGGATAACTTTTGAATAAAGAGATCAAATAAAAACCACACAGAAATGACTGAACAGATTTTTCTCTAAAGTTCATCTGAGGCAATTTTGGACAAATTTTGAAGGAGGAGTAGCAAAATAACTGAATACTGTACTTTTCAAAACGACTACTACTGTAATGGGTGGAGTTTTGATGTACGATGGTGAATGTGATAAGCATAATGAGAGGAATCAGGTGTACTAAGTTTTCTACCTCAAAGGGTTCAAAAGTTATAACCTTTAGAAAAGTGAATTTAACTGGTGGTGGCGCTATAAAGTTGGTAATAGAGACTCCAAATTTGGTACAATTACTAATTACTAGCATCTCTACAATGTTGCCAAATTTCATAATTTTCCTACTTACGGTTCATAGGGCTGCCATTGACTCCCATTCGGGAAAAAAAAACAAAACAAAATGCATAATACTAACAATTCCAAGAGGGGCTACAGCCCCTTCGGGGCTTGGCTAATAATAATAATAATAATAACAACAACAGATAAATAAATAAAAATCTATATACACTAAGGGTGTAACAATATATGGCATCTCAATAGATCGCAATAAATAAAAATGCATCATGGTAATACAATATGTATCACGGATAGTGACAATATATATGGTGTATAGTTCACCCAAAATGAAAATTATTGTGTGAGAAAATCAGAGTTTTACTGTCCGTACTACATAACTACTAATTATATAATGCATAATTATGCAACGGGGGATATGTGTCGGTCCTGATAATGCCAAATGTCTTGTTGCCAGTTAAAAATTATTTTAAATATATCTAGTAAGTAACAGTGCAAGCATGTTTGTGTTAAATGATTATGCATTCTCATTTGTATTCCGGCGTCAAGCACCAAGTCCAAGCCTATTCATTTCCACCCCCAATGTAATACAAACTTTAGCATTTTAAATCAACAGCACATTTGTTAACCTTTTAGCATAGGTCTTTGAGTATCGCAATATGTATCGAAACATAACGTGGGTATCGTTATGCCCCTAATATACACATGCTATTCAATCTATAAACAATCAAATTAACAAAATACATGGTATAAATATACATAATATATGCCATGAAATAAAATGGCTGTAGTAGCACTTTAAATTGTTTAACCAAATAACTCACCCAGATTCTCATTTCCCTGGGCCAATCGTCCTCTCCAGTAGTCTTTGGTGATGGGGTGCAGGGAGGCCAGGTACCTCACGTCACACAGGGTTTCACCCCAGGTGGCCACCTTTCTCTTGCTGTGCTTCTTCCACTGCAGGAAAATGGATCGCAGCTGCTTGTTGTATGGAGTCGGCTGACAAAACAACCAGTATGTGAAGAGCCACTGGAACCTGCACTGGACGTATTGACGGTACATGGACTCCAGCTCTGCATGCTCTAAAAATCAGTACAATATATGGTCAATGACAACAATACTGCAGATCAAAAGCTAGTCAAGCAGAAGCACTTCAATAATATATGGATATGCATTCAGAAGTAAAGTCTGCACAATTACACCTTTCTGCAACCTTACAGAAGGAACTCCAAAACTACTGGTGGAAGTTTGAAAGACCTTTAGATCGACACTGACCAGGATGCACCACATCCTGTTCAAAGCTAACAGCTATAGAACATGGGCCTTTCATTTACTAGTGTATTAAATGATAAAGGAAATAGCAGGTGAATGTGAACTATGAGTCAGTCCTTTACCAGGAACATCACTGTCCCATCCCAACTCTCCGATCAAGGGTCGATCACAGCAGTTTGAAGTGATCCACCAGTGCAAAAAGCTAGATTACTTCATCCTTCTTCAAAAAAAATCCCATTACTTTCAGGATAATGGAAACATACACAGCAAAGACATTAAAGGTCAACGATAGATCCCAGAAACCTTCATGTCCTTTTGGGTAAGACAGCAGTATAGGTGCCATCATGAACCAACCATAAATTTGATAAATGCACAGCAAAAAAACAAACAAATCTAGACTGGATTAAGGTAAGGTGATATATTGCACAATATACTACTTTTTTAGCATTATACGAAACATTGGTTAATGCACTTTTTATTTGGTCATTAAGTGTCCTAAAGACCTTGCAATTAGACAAGTTTTACATCCAATCACAACCGGTTCCCTAATGCCCGGTACATTGCATGATTTTGGGCTGTCCCAGACAAAAGATGACAAATCGTGGGGATTTCTGTGGTTGTGCTCCTAAACAGTGGTCCTATGTTGTACAGTGAAAGAAGTTCAAAGATGGCCGTTGTCATGTTTCATTAAATGGGATGCAAATAACTCACCACTGTTTTGGTGTTGGCTGAGAACATGCTGGAAGACCAGTGAGACACTACCATGATGCTTCAATGCAAGATGATAGAGCTCCCTCCATTCAAACTTGAGGGCGTCACAATCTTCAGTTTTCTCTGGGAAACAGAAAAATAAAGCAGAATGTTAAACTTAAATTAAACACGGCAACCTCAGGTGATGGCTGAATGTATGACAACCTTGGAGTTTGTCCTGGAACAAATCTGTGGTGACGCCCCACAAATTCTCCACTTCACTGCAGGGAAGCCTCACTGAGGGCAAGGGGACGGTTTCCTCCAGCACGAGCCACTGGATCCAGTACTTGTGTGGCGCGAGTGGGATCTCCACAAAGAGCTTCTCCTGAAACGCACGGTTACAGTGGATGTTTCTGAAGAGGGATCTCCACATAAAAACCAAGCGGAAGGCTGTTTTGGCTGTTACGGGACACCTGGCGTGGGTATATGACAGACTGACCCCAAACGAAACCTGACAAGATACATTTGGGAGAGGATTAGCCCAGGAGTGACTGTTGCATTCAAATAGGAAAATTGCGGATCAAAATAAAAAAAACAACAACAAAAAACTAAAATCCCACAAAGACCATTATGGTGATGGGACCAAAACAAGCATATTTGTAATATTGCTATTAGGCCAAATATTACAGAAACCCTAAAGGGACATAGAAGAAGAAAAAGAAAAAAAGATGGAAGGAAACATTTGGCAATGCGTTCCCTCGCAAATGTTTTGAGTCCAAAACCTTTATGATCTTTGCGAGTGAAGAATCTGTGTGCGTTTCTGAAATGCATAACATGTACAAATCCATTTAAATTGTAATGTAGACGCATGCATTTTCTGTGAAGCTGCTTTGAAACGAGATGTAGCTATCATGAAAAGCGCCATTCATATAAATTTGAATTGAAAGTTTCTCAGGACAATGCTAACATTTTTCAAAAACATTGTATGGAAGCTTGTTAAAACATTTTAAAAGATAATTGCGACTCTCACAATAGTGGGTTACATCTCGCAATTTTGATTTCTCTCAGAATTGCAAGTTCTCACAATTGGCTTTATGCTCAGCTGCACTACTTCCTGAAGTTCAGCCAGCTCCTTTGTTTCTTGTCTGCCATTATTGGACAAACTGATTAATCCAGGTGTGTCTGATTATTGTTGTTGTGACTACAGAAGTCAGGCACACTTGGATTAATCAGTTTGTCCAAAAATGGCAGACAGGAAACAAAGGAGCTGGCTGAAGTTCAGGAAGTAGTGCAGTTAAGCAGAAAGTCAATTGATACATATCACATGATACATTTCCTGTCTGCCATTTTTGGACAAACTGATTAATCCAGGTGTGACTTGTTGTTGTGACTACAGAGGTCAGTCACACCTGGATTAATCAGTTTGTCCAATAATGGCAGACAGGAAACAAGGAGCTGGCTGAAGTTCAGGAAGTGGTGCAGCTGTGCATAAAGTCAATTCTGATAGGGGGAAAGGCATATCGAGAAGTACTCGAATCGGTGTTCGAATCTTTTGAATGACTCTCTAATTCCCCATCCATGCGCAGACAGACTGTATTTTTCGTTCACTTAAGTCCTGTGACCTGACTATGGCATATTCAAGTGCCAAGTGTGAAAGCACTTCACTGGTTGAAGTGATTAAACGAATGCGCCGTGAAAGAGTCTCGGAGCGGCCAAAGCCACACACATTCATACAGCACTTTTTTTTTTACTACAACAAACCACTGATGACTCGAAGGTTCAAGGATGCATGATTCTTATCACTTATAACATTTTTCGCTACCTACTGGTATACCATGAATAAACGACGAATTAGCCAATTCAAAAGACTCGACTCATAGTGATGAATTAACTCAATTTCCAGGCAAATTGTAGCCTAACGTTACCTGGAAGTGTGTGGTCCACAGAGAGTTGCAGGAACAAACTCGGAACAATAAACTGCACGCGCTGCCGAGCCTCAGCAGCGACACCGGGTCCAAGTTCCTCAATATAACCAGGAGGACTTCATCACTTAAATGCAATAAGCCCGTTGTGTTGTCGCTGCTTTCCGAACTGATATCTGATGTATTCAGATGGAGCTCTTCATCTGTGGCGGCAGTCAGACAGGAGAATTGCTCCAGCAACTCACACTCCCAGGTCGTGCTAAGGTCTGCCATACCTGTGCCGGTGTCACCGCCCCGTTTACAGCCACCTCTCAGGTGTTAAAGGTTAGGAAGAAACCACCTGAGAGAGGTCATGGGGTGGTGGCGGATCTCGAAAAGGTCGCTCATGAATATTAGCAGCTCATGAATATAAGTGAGGTCACGCCAACGGTTCCTTTAAATATACCTGCTTAATCTAATTCACATTCACACAGCAAGCGTTTTCATTCGCCAAGCCACTCGGGTAGGTCGAATTGAAACGTTACGTAATAAATATTTATAAGATAAACGCTTAATTTCCCAACAACAGTGACAAAAAAATGCTTTTTTTTTGTTTAATGCTAATTTATTCTACGTTCTGTCTTGCAATTATCTTGAAATTCTGTGTTAGAGGTGAACTTTTGTGCATTTTACTTCTAATGTGGCTGTAGTCCTGGTGTCAATGAAGTATTCTTGTCTGTCTATATATTTGCCGTTGTAGGAATTATTTATGCTTTTCTTTTCTATGCTTTTCAATGCTTTCTTTTTTCAAATAAACGAATAGCCCGAAAGGTTTTTAATCATTGTTGCACATAATGTAAATAGGGACTTATTGGAAATAGTGCAACCCAGTTTCAGTAAGAGCTTGCCTTCTACACAATGGGCATTTGTAACCAGAATGATTCAATAATATTTCATCACACATTCAGGGTCTTCACAGATATTTAAAGCTACACTGTGTGATATTTTCCCCCATCTAGCGGTGAAAAGGTATATGACCATCCAGTAAATATTAGTTTCTGTTCCTCCCAATTCCGATTTCGTTTTAACTCCTGCGGTGGCCAATTTAGTCCAAGATTAACATGGCTTCCAGTTCGACCTCGTCCATTAGTGTTGATTTGCCTGATGCTTTGCCGTCTTAATTCTCTTTTTCGCTTCCTTGGCGACTCTGTTACATATCCTCGAGAATAAGAGTGATCCTCCATCAGCAACAGACTTTCAAAAAGGCTTTCAGGTTTTCATATAGCAGTCTCAAGCAATCCCCCTCTTCACATTCGACACGGTGCCATCGAGTGTTAAAACGCGAAAGGCGAAGCTTGAATTTACGGGTATGTCCCTCTTGTCTTGGCTAATGTACTTTCAAGATGGAGGGGAAACATGGCGACCCCCATTCGAACCCCTTAGCTGTATGTATTTTCAATGTATACTTACGAGAATACTTTATTACTTGAAAGAAGTAAATATACATTAATGAGCACATATATTTTTGAAATAACTAAGTGTTTTTAGCTAAGAATAAACAAAAAAAGTTACACAGAGTAGCTTTAATTTAAAGGAGAAATTATAGTTTTCACTATTATGTCATCTGAGATGCATTAAGGCAGGTGAAAAATTGTCATTTACTCACCCTCATGTGAGTTTCTTTCTTCTGCTGAACACAAAAGCAGATATTTTGAAGAATGTTGGTAACCAGACAGTAGGAAAAGTAGGAGGGAAAAATACTATGGAAGTCAATGGCTACCATCAACTGTCTTCAAAATATCTTCTTTTGTGTTCAGCAGAAAAAGGATTTTTGGGCGAACTATCGCTTTAAAGTCCTCATAAAATCAAAATTGACCATATTTACTTTGTTAGGGCAAATTGCTAGTTTTGTGGTGAACAATCCATTCGTGCAAGTCAATCCGCATCAAAAAATTATTTGGCTTCGTAATCTTTAATCAAAATCTGAAAATGCTCCTCCCCTCTACATTGGTAGGCCATTTTTGATGACGTCTGTTTGACGGCTTGAGCTTCGACATGCCATCATTAAACAAGCCCATTGAACTTGCGTTCAGATCTGCCTCCATTTCTGAATGAAACGCCTGCGTTTCTATATCCAATCAGGTCACACGGGGGGAGGGGGGGCGAGAAACAAACCACGCCCTCTGTTCTGCTCATTTAGTATTCCGTTTCTCTCGGAAATACGTCAAATCACTGAAATAAAGTCGGTTGCAACTTCCGGTTCACTGGGACTTTAAGTAAAAGTTTGATTATGATGTGACAATGTCAAAAACATATTCCAAGTCTTGGCACATTCATGTTTTTTGAGTTTAAGACAAATATACTTTATTTTAAGCAAGTCAGACACATTAAGAATTTCCAATATTTAAATGACAAAAATGAAAAAAAGAAATTAAAACAAAATGTAGATATCAGTTCAGAATAACTTTACACATGTATTGTACATTTGTACTGGATTTGATCCAAATAAGATGATAATTAAAGACTGAACTGCTTATAAAACAAAGTCGAGTGCCGTAAAATAGTTTACAAGTTTACAATCAATTGCTATTACACAGACTTTAATATTTAATACAAATGCATGTACCCTTTCTTGGCAGATTTAAAACAAAATAAACAATAGGACAAATATAAAAAAAAAAAAAAAGAACATGGTATAACAGTTAAAGAAGGATGGAAAATCGCTCTTTTTTTACCCCTTTTGTAGAAGGAAATATTTATCATTTTAAGCAGATAATACAATATGCAATCATGACATGATGTTCAATACCGATGACATTTTAGAAGTCATGATTTCTCATTGGCTAAATGGAACCCACAATAATATTACATGGCAAGGCACTGGCTCAAATCAGCATTTTAAAACTCAGAATGCAGTTTTCCAGAGACAGGTCTCATTTTAAACATAAAATAAAATATTCATGAAACTGTAGTGAGGCAAACCTTATCAAACTTTCAGATACAATGAACCCTTTGTGCTCGTATAAGAAAATAAAACATTCACAAGTGAGCATTTGGACAAAACAGCACAAATCCTTCTAAACACTTAATTTGCCGCGGGGAAAGAGGCAATGAGGTGAAATCATCTCTATACATGATGGATCTGATAACTCAGATATACAGAAGTCACTGCTACCTATTGACAGTTCGTGATCACAGTGTACTCATTTGCTACGTGGTTTATTACATCATTCAGTGATTGTTATCATTCACTTTTCTACACACTGCTGGGCCGGGCAGTGGATGATTGGTTTTGAGAGACCACGCCCCCTTCAGGCAACTCGTATACGAGGCTCCTCCTCTATTTCCTGACCCAGGCTCGTATAGGTCACTGAAGGCTCCAGGGGCCCCACGGTGGGCGTGTCCATGATAGCGTTTCCCGTGTTGCGGAACTGTTTATAAACGCGAGGATCCTGTGCCACATAGGTGGATGAGGAGGCGTAGAAGACCAGTCCCAGGACGATGATGAAGAAGGACAGCAGGTAAAGCCCGGAAAACTGTAGACAGACAAACAATATAATCAACTTCATATATCGAATCTAAAGAGTGACTGAAAGTCTACATCATGATAATTCTAAATCAAACACCGATTTAAAACGTTGAATCATAATTTATTACTTTTAAATAGTACACTGACATACAACTGTATAAATCATGATTTATTACTTCTAAATAGAACACTTATTTAAAACTTTTAATGATAATCTACTACTTAAAAGAACACTAATTTAAAGGTGCAGTGTGTAAATTTTAGCGGCATCTAGTGGTGAGGTTGTGAATTGTAATCACCCAACGCTCACCCCTCCCTTTTGTAGCACATAAGCCCCGTTTCCACCGAAATTAGCCGGAACAATTTGTCCCAGGAACTTTTTTTCCAGGAACTCTTTTTCCCTCAGACCTGTTGCTGTCTGCAGTTCCATCGGGGTCTAAAGTACCGTGAAGATTAGTCCGGTGACGTAGGACTGCGCGCGACTTTCCAGAGCCCACTGGATTTCGTCCTCCGCAAATAAACTTAATAAAGCCTGAAACTCGACGGCGGTCCATCGGTTGTATTTTTTAAACTTCATTGTTGATTCGAAACAACTCTTACTGCATGCACTGCAACTGACTATTAAGTTGAAATAAAATGCTGGGTGAGGTCAACCAATCAGCATGTTCAGCGCCCAAGTCCCACCCCCGAAAGTTCCTGAACTTTGAAAAAGTACTACCTCGCGAGCAGGGACATTTTGAGGGGGAAATCTTTATCTGGAACTTTATTTAGACCCCAGTTCCTGCGGTCGAAACACACAGAGTACCACCACAAAGTAACTAGTGCCTGGGGAAAGTGCCCACAGTGGAAACGCTGCTATAGAGAAGCTACGGGGGCTGAAACAGGACAAAAATGTCATCGTCGGAGAGAGCAGAGAGTGACTGGCGCTCTATTGAGCAGTTTGTCCGTTTAGGGCTACTGTAGAAACATGCCGGCGCAAAATGGTGACTTCGCTGTAAGGCGACCCACGGTGTATGAAGATAGAAATGGCTCATTCTAAGGTAATAAAAATTTAGCGGTTCATTATGTAAGGTCTTTATACATCACTGAAAACATAGTTATGTATATTGTATTGCATTCCTGTCATTAGATCCTCATAAATACTACACACTGCACCTTTAAAACTGTACATCATGATTTATTCATTCTAAATACAACAATGATTTAAAACTTTAAACCGTAATTTCACTCAAAAAATGTAAAAAAAATAAAAAAAATAAAAAAGCCTTTTTTTAAAGATTTATGCATTTCAATTAATAGTAAAATTCCATCAAATTAAATAGAAAAATCCTTATATATTTTAAATGAATAATTGAACAATCCTTAAACAATTATTCAATTGCAAGTATTATTCAATTCAATTTGATGGAATTTTACTACTAATTGAAATGTGTAAATCTTACTCTTGTTACTACTCTTAATTAGAATAAAACTTAAAACTAAATCATACTAGTGATGTATGTCTCGAGACCGGTCTCGAGACCACTTTTACGTGGTCTCGGTCTTGTCACGGCCTTGACGGTCTTGGTCTTGGTCTTGTCTTGGTCTCGGACCTCTCGGTCTTGTCTAAGTCTCGCTGTCTCAGAACGATTTAGCAATACAATATCCACGACAATTTTTTTTTTTTTTACGACAACACAACGTTCAATAATGCACCATTAATATTATTTTGCGCCCTTCAAATGCAACCAATCACATGCATGTATTATTTTCTGACACAGCCGTTGGCGCTCTCATCCATCAGTGAGTGAGTGTAGCCGACGCCGTAGCGTAGAGCGTAAAGAGCACAGATCCAGCACTAGCTTCAACACTAGTCTGTTTTTTTCCCCCTCCGGTCTCGACTTGGTCTCGGTCTTGGTCTCGACTTGGTCTTGGTCTTGAGTTGGTCTGTCTTGGTCTCGATACCCTCTGGTCTTGGTAGTGTCTTGGTCTCGGTTTAGGCGGTCTTGACTACAAGTCTAAATCATACTACTTTTAAATAGAACAGTGACTTCATAAATTATGACTAATTAATTCTAAATAGAACACTGATTTAAAACTTTAAATCATAATTTATAAATAATAAATCAGATCAATGCATGAAAGCAGACTTTTGAAGAACCTTGATGTGGACCTTTTTTGTAGATTTATGAGGGTTTAAGAGAGAGAGAGAGAGAGAGAGAGAGAGAGAGAGAGAGAGAGAGAGAGAGAGACCTTGACAGTCACAGTCACAAGTGTATGTCAGTGTATTCTGTATGAAAAAGAATTGTGGAAAATATTCTTTCAAAGAAAATGCTCCTTTTGTGTTCCAGCAACAACATACAGTAACGACAAAACTTTAAATTCTGTCAGAACCACTATCGTCAAAGATGATAGACAATTAGCATATTAGTTTAGATTGGCGGTATATGGTTCTGTTCTGGGCAAGAACTCCCTGTGCATCCATGCAGCCTAGCATGGATAAGAGAACAGTGATAAACCCCCCTAGGGTAAACAGAACAGAACCAACAATGTATTGCAGATATCATTAATGTCAATATTAAAATGTACAACCAAATTCAGGAATTTAGTCTGATTCAGGGGGAATCAGAATGCCAAATCCTGACTGACGAGAGGAGGACCTTATATATATGCATGCTGTGATAGGCATCGTATTCCTATAGGACGGGTAGACGTGATCAGCGGACAGTCAGCTGCTGCGAGCTTGACTAACGTGACCTGCCAGAACTAACGCTACGCTTGATTTGTGTGAACTATCCCTTGATGCTCTCCTCCATAAGGTCTAATGACAACCATTAGACATTGTTTAAAAAAAGGTCAAATTATGGTCGTATTTCTTTCATGAACACAAGGGAATCAGACATGGAGACCCAATAGGAGAGATTCCACTGAGAATGAACTAATGAGCAAAAGCAGCAGTTTTATTAGAGATGGAGGAATGTTTCACTCTCAATGTGAGTCTACTGTTCAAGGCAAGAAGTCAGTGATTGTAATTATGATAGGATGGCATTAATCAATTATTCATGGTTTCAAATCCATGTTGTGAGACATGCATTACATGCAAATTAATGCCATGGGAAAGCTCATCTAAATGGATCATGGTGGACGAAAACTTAAAATGTTCTAATTTATCCCAAAGACTTTAGCATGAAGCCAAATTACATGGTTTATAAGGAAGATGGAAATTATTATTATTTTTTTTTTAATCTTAGAAAGCTTCTAGACTGATAAGACTCTGCTAAGACCAAACCTTAAAATAACTTTAGCAGCTAAGGTTTTATTATTTCCAAATAACCAGGTGGTATAAATTATACCCTGGAATTGAATGTAAATGTTATATTTTGCTCTGCATTATGGTCAAGCAGGGACTCAAAACTCTTCAGCGCTTTGAAAATAGCAACAGCAATCACAACTTTGAAAACTGAAATGCCAATGCTTCACTCGATTTGCCGTCACTCAATCTCCAAATCACATCAATAGTTTTTCATCCGCAGGGTCTGAGGTGTGGACGAGAATCACAAGAGTGGAGCTGTGCTATGAACAATGGCTCTCAGCTCAATCGTGGTCAATCTCTCTATCACGCCTGCGATTAACAAAGTGCTTCCAATTACACACAGCCTTCAGCTCTGGCCCATAAGAGCAGGATTCAGCAGTAAGTATGAAGTCTTTTCACTGTGGAAAAAAATAAATAAAAATAAAAATACCAAAGAAATCTGATGCATTTATTAGTTTTGAGGGACACTGCATTAAGTTATTAAGCTATTAAGTAAAGGGCAACTGCAGATTTCTTAAATAGAGTCACATAACATTTTCATGTGTCATCATTTTTACAGTTTTATGTGTCTCTAAACACAGTATGCAGTGAACTCGAGATGTGAAGTAATGATCCATTAATTTAATAACGGCAATAATGTAAAGATCAGATTTTAACATCAGACAACATATAACTACAACAGGATAAATTAAGTCAGCAAGCATCTACTGTATAACAGTACTTGCATATATTAATGCTTATTTGTAATGTTCACAGACCAGTGTTCCAGTTGTTCAATATGAAAGTGTTTGATCAGAAAACACCATCAGTTTATTGAACCAATTACAGAGATTGGTCAACGAGCGGCTACAGGAAAAGCTTGCTGGATGTGGAAGTGGATGATCGTGCATCGAACAAATCTTCATTCTCCAGAATATTTCTTGAATACCAACAATGGCTCTCAATCAACTTCATTTATTTGGTGAATGCCTTCGAAAGCATTCATCAGGAGACATTATGGAACATTGCACGAGTGTATGGAATTCACAATTCCAATGATGTGCCTCTGAGGGCTTCAGACTGTGTGCTCTCCCCCTTCCTGTTGGTGGTCGATTTTGTTACGTGACGGGCTGTAGGCCAGGGTAAGGGGTTATTCGCCCCGGGCGAATGATCGCCATCTCGCCTTCGCAGACGGTATTGTTCTACTTGGTCAAACGCAGAGAAGTCTACAGGACCTAACGCATCATCTGGACAGTGAGGCTGGACGAGTGGGGCTTAGAAGTAGTGTGCCAAAGATGAAGATCAATATCCATTTGCCAACAACGCATTGATGAGGTTGAACAATTGACCTATTTAGGCAGTATGATTACAAGTGATGGAGACCCTGAACACAACGTCACTTGCCGGATCGGGAAGGCTCTCTCGGATTACCAACGCCTGTCGTCCATCCAGCGGTTAAATACCATCAGCCTACAAGCCAAGATTCGTCTTAAATGCCATTGCCATCCCGACGTGGAAACTGACTGCGAGCATCAAATGACAACTGAACGTGTTCCACCAATGCAGCCTGTGGTGAATTCTGCGAATATCGTATAGAGATTGTATAACCAACGAAGAAGTATACCGTCGCACCTTGAGTCAAACCTTAGTGGACCTGGTTGCCAAATGACGGCAACCAGATGGCAACCAAATGGCCATCTGCTCCGCCTCCCACAAACACGACTCCCTAAAGGCAATGACATGGACACCTGGACAGACCAAAATAGGATGCCAAAGAAACGAAAGCCTGGCCGTTTGAAAAATACTTGGCGCAACACATTCATCAAAAACCTAAATGCTGTGGGATGTATGCAATGCAATAAGCAATTGCTTTTTTGTGTTATTAGTTGATCACATCTACAAGCTCTAATAGAGAGGACCATCAGTGTCTGCCAGACTGAGTTGAGGCGACTCTTGTGTAAAAAACGTACATGCATGCACACACTCATATATATTTGCTAGCACTCATACTCCAAAGCCCTGAAGTGATAGACATTAAGCTTTTGAAGTCAAGAGAAACTCCACAGAGAATTTTAAATAAACTTTGACACTTTCTCGCAATTTGCAGCCCTTTGCTGCCATTCCCTCCTCAAGCATCACCGCAGAATAAATATTTCCAATGAATCAATAAAAGCAAGTGATACTGTGTCCTGGTGTGGCTTTTAAGCATCTCCAGAGTTGCTTTTCATAAAATCAAGTCTGCATAAATTTGTCTGCATGTTCATGAGTATACAGGTGCACTTAGGACCCGTCCAAATCCACCTTTGCTAGTTTAATGACTGAAAAAAAACGGTCTGCGCACCAGGCGCATGGTCCAAAAGGGTTGTACCTAGTCTCTTAATGAGTCATGGGTGTGTTTTGGGCGTAACGTGCAATAAACCAATCAGAGTCTCATCTCCCATTCCCTTTCAAAGCCAGTTGCTCTCGCACCATGGCAGATTCGCTATTTACATGGAGGAATTTTTCGAGTGGAAAGACTGAACGCTTCTCTAGAGAAGAATCCTTTTATTTTTAATATTTAAAAATGTTTGTGTGCTGCTGTGTGTGCAATAAGCAGTGATGGGAATAACGGCGTTATAGATAAACAGCGTTACAAACAGAATTATTTTTGTATTGAATAATGTATTGAATTTGATAGGTGTCTCTCACATTGTCCCACAGCAACATTACAATAGTGTACAATAGTGTACATTAATGTACAATGTTTTATAATAATAATTTATCCTATTTAGTGTCCAATTTATTCATTTAACATATTTAATATTGGGGGAATCCAAGTTATTTGAAATATTTGAACATTTGAAAGAAAAAAAAAAGTAACACAGAAGTTACTTTCCCTGGTAATTAGTTACTTTTATAATGATGTAACTCAGTTACTATTTGTAAGAAGTAACTAGTAACTATAACTAATTACTTTTTTAAAGTAACATGCCCAACACTGGTGATAAGAAGAGTGTACGCACGTTGTGTACCCGCCTATAGGCGCATATCACTAACACGTCCTTTAAATAACACAAAGAATACTGTGCTATTGACTTTAGACCAGATTTCAGTGGGTCAATGGCTCAGTCGTTTTCAGTTGCCTCAAAATCAGACGAGTACATTCGCTATTTAAAAAAACGTGGCGCTGGATGGGAAAATTTTGAAAATTAAACTGCGTCGGGCTGAAACTGGCAAAAACACTTGCGTCGTGCCTGGCAGCGCATTGGGCCAGGTGTATTATAGGGCCCATAGTCACACTTGTGAAATATAGTGGAAATTGTGGGAAATAGTCACAATTTTAAGAATTACAAAGTTGCGATTGTAAAATGTGATTACAATTGGGATAATTTGCAATTGGAAGAAATAATAATTGTGTGGAATAATGTTGCAATTTGGAGATATACACTCACCTAAAGGATTATTAGGAACACCATACTAATACTGTGTTTGACCCCCTTTCACCTTCAGAACTGCCTTAATTCTATGTGGCATTGATTCAACAAGGTGCTGAAAGCATTCTTTAGAAATGTTGGCCCATATTGATAGGATAGCATCTTGCAGTTGATGGAGATTTGTGGGATGCACATCCAGGGCACGAAGCTCCCGTTCCACCACATCCCAAAGATGCTCTATTGGGTTGAGATCTGGTGACTGTGGGGGCCATTTTAGTACAGTGAACTCATTGTCATGTTCAAGAAACCAATTTGAAATGATTCGAGCTTTGTGGCATGGTGCATTATCCTGCTGGAAGTAGCCATCAGAGGATGGGTACATGGTGGACATAAAGGGATGGACATGGTCAGAAACAATACTCAGGTAGGCCGTGGCATTTAAACAATGCCCAATTGGCACTAAGGGACCTAATGTGTGCCAAGAAAACATCCCCCACACCATTACACCACCACCACCAGCCTGCACAGTGGTAACAAGGCATGATGGATCCATGTTCTCATTCTGTTTACGCCAAATTCTGACTCTACCATCTGAATGTCTCAACAGAAATCGAGACTCATCAGACCAGGCAACATTTTTCCAGTCTTCAACTGTCCAATTTTGGTGAGCTCGTGCAAATTGTAGCCTCTTTTTCCTATTTTTAGTGGCGATGAGTGGTACCTGGTAGGGTCTTCTGCTGTTGTAGCCCATCCGCCTCAAGGTTGTGCGTGTTGTGGCTTCACAAATGCTTTGCTGCATACCTCGGTTGTAACGAGTGGTTATTTCAGTCAAAGTTGCTCTTCTATCAGCTTGAATCAGTCGGCCCATTCTCCTCTGACCTCTAGCATCAACAAAGCATTTTCGCCCACAGGACTGCCGCATACTGGATGTTTTTCCCTTTTCACACCATTCTTTGTAAACCCTAGAAATGGTTGTGCGTGAAAATCCCAGTAACTGAGCAGATTGTGAAATACTCAGACCGGTCCGTCTGGCACCAACAACCATGTCACGCTCAAAATTGCTTAAATCACCTTTCTTTCCCATTCTGACATTCAGTTTGGAGTTCAGGAGATTGTCTTGACCAAGACACACCCCTAAATGCATTGAAGCAACTGCCATGTAATTGGTTAATTAAATAAATAAAATCATAATTGCGAACTATAAAGTTACCATTGTAAAAAATAGTAAATTCTGGGAAATATCTAATAACAATTACAAGTAATGAATTTGCAATATTGGGATAAATATTGGGGAACAATTTGGCAATTGTAAAACAATGACAATTGTGTGATTTTATGTTTTTTGTTTTTATGATTTGATGTGAGATATAAAGTTGCAATTGTAAGAAAAAAAAGTAGCATTGTGAGTAACAAATATGAGAAATAAAGACTTTTTTACGCAAAGGTGAAAACAAGCTTTTCCTAAGTGAAAATAGCTGAAAACCTTGTGCGTTTTCAACTGAGGATTTAAAAAAAAGTAAAAACACCTCAGAGTTCAGTGCAGACCACAGGATAGAAATTAGGCAGATGGTTCTAGCAAACGTATGGAAGATCAAGCACAGCCTGAATGATTTTCCAGTACTGGAAGGGTATTAGAGCCAGCAAGAGTAATATCTGCTGGAAAGAAATATATTCTGCTTATATTGCCAGTGTGTCAGGTTGCTCATTTAAATATATCAAGTGGTGGTATATGCCAGCATAACTATGATAAAGCGCCTGCTATTTCAAGCCAGACACATGGTGCCCCCTTTTACGAAGCGTTAGAAGAGAAAAGAGTTGGGTACAGTGATGTAATTACAACCTGTAAAAAAGATGCTCAAACTCACAATAAATCACACTGTAATATGCAAGGTGTTCTGAGTGTCATATTTCACAATGAAAAGTTATGAACCAAAGATGGATTTTACTGTCCCAGAGACAAACAGCCATGTGTTAAAGAAGGGTTTGCAAAGAATAAGACCAATCTCTTACACAAATATGGCTTCATAGATTGTTTACATAGCTGATTTGAAAGAGTGCTAACTTGATATAGTGGCACTAGAGGACGCAACCCCAATTTTAAGCCATCCCATGAGCCACCCTATTAATTTCCTCATATTTAAGCGCTTTTGTCATTCTGAATATGTTTCTATTGAAGCTTGAAGTAATTGCGAATTTTTAACTCACAATTCTGACTTTTTTCTCACAATTGCGAGTTTATATCTCAAAATTCTGACTTTACTTCTCATAATTCTCCGTTTATAACTCGCAATTCAAATTTTTTTCTCACAATTATGAGTATATGACTCGCAATTACGACTTTATTTAGCATAATTCAGAGTTTATAACTCACAATTCTGGCTTTAATTCTCAACAGTTCTGACTTTATTTCTCATAATTTCGAGTTTATGACACAATTTTGACTTTTTTCCATAATCCCGAGTTCATGATATGCAATTCTGACTTTATTTCTCATAATTCCGAGTTTATGACACAATTTTGACTTTTTTCCATAATCCCGAGTTCATGATATGCAATTCTGACTTTATTTCTCATAATTCCGATTTTGACACAATTTTGATTTTTATTCCCATAATTCCGAGTTTATGACTCGCAATTCTGACTTTATTTCTCATAACAATTCTGACTTTTTATTTCTCATAATTCCGATTTTGACACAATTTTGATTTTTTTCCCATAATTCCTCATTTATTACTCACAATTCTGACTTTTTTCCTCATAATTCCAAGTTTATGACTTGCTATTCTGACTTTATTTCTCATAACAATTCTGACTTTATTGCTCATAATTCCGAGTTTATGAAACAATTTTGACTTTTTTTTCCATATTTACGAGTTTATGACTCGCAATTCTGACTTTATTTCTCATAATTCCGAGTTTATGACTCACAATTCTGACTTTATATATGAACTCAGAATTGTGAGATAAAAACCAAAAAATAAAGTTACCTTTTTTATTTGAAACAAGCTTCCAAATGTTTCAGTACACGTTCATTACATATAAATATGAATATTTAAAAAAAAAACAGAAAATCTTAAATCAGTGGCTTTTCAACTATGGGAATCAAACTCCAAATGTAACATGATAGAGACTGTGCTAAGATCTGTGCAGCCTAAACCAACTACAGGCAAGGCTGAATGAAAAGCATGTCTTGACCCACTAATTATGGTAGAATTATCTAAAATTATCTACTATAGCCAGAAAACAGACAAGCAAGCTTTTGTGGCCACATTCAAATTTCATATTTATTGATTTCAAAGAATAAAATTAGTCAGCTATTAACAACCATTCTCAATAAAGGAGGCATGTTTACAGGAGCATTTAAAATCCCTGTTAGGCTTGAAGTGCTGCAGGTAATGGCTGAAACTGCATCCCTCCCGCTGCTGCTTCTCTCCACATGGTTGTAAAAGGAAATAGCAGAGCTATTAAAGTAGACAAAAGAGAGCTTACAGTAAAAGCACCAAGCCACACTTTCAAATCAATGCTAACAGACTTCCTCTGGAGCACGCTATCTCTGAAAAAATCAATAGTTTGATTAGTTCTTCTTATTCATTACTCAACTTAATTATCGGCATAAGGCCTTTTAGCGAAGGATTACTGTACATACTAATGAACCAACATCGATTTCAGGCTAAATGTGGTATGCAATAATTACAGTACACCCGTTCATCATATCTTGGTCCAATATATAAATCATTCCTAGTATGAAAAGATAAAATGATTATTGTTAAATGAATATGCTTGTTTATTTGTTTGTGTGTGTGTGTGTGTGTGTGTGTGTGTGTGTGTGTGTGTGTGTGTGTGTGTGTGTGTGTGTGTGTGTGTGTGTGTGTGTGTGTGTGTGTGTGTGTGTGTGTGTGTGTGTGTGTGTGTGTGTGTGTGTGTGTGTGTGTGTGTGTGTGTCAGGTATACCCTACGTTTTGGGGACAAAATAATAAAAATGTTTGGTCTGCAAAACATCTTATGAATCATACTGAATTATGTTTTATAAAAGTGTAAAAATGCAGAAAGTTTTCTGTGAGGGTTGCATTTATGGGTAGAGTTAGGTGATAGAATATACAGTTTATACAGAATAGAAATAGAAATCTTGTCTGTGGAAAGTCCCCATAAGTGTGTGTGTGTGTGTGTGTGTGTGTGTGTGCGTGCGTGCGTGCGTGTGTGCGTGCGTGCGTGCGTGCGTGTGTGTGTTCAATTAGAGAAAGGGAAAAAGATTGATTTAAGAATTTAAAACTCATCCTTACGTTCACTTAAATCTTATATTGTATAAAAGGAATCAAACTAATATGATCCTTCTACTTTGAGTTTAAATTTAATCCATTATTTTTAGATATAAATGAGGGGATCATAAAAAAGTGTCTAAATTGGTTGGAGAATATCAGTCAACTCCGGCAGTTATGATCTTTTCAGTCCAATTTTACAACACAGTTGAGGGCATGAATATTGGCATATCTGCTTATTCACATGAAGAGTCTCTGTCTCCCTTAGTGGTTTTTAAATGATTAGTTCTGTAACCACAAGAGCTTCCAGTAAAATTCTCATTAACTATTTTATCTGGACAAACAACCTACCTGCTGCAAATAATAGATCCATCCATCCATCCAGCTATCAAACCATCTACATTTCCAAACGGAACGGACCAAACAAGCCACACAAGTGCAAACCGAGTGAAAATCAAAGCCTAATTGCAGTGAGAGCATGCTTCTGCCACACATCTACCAGCAACCAAGATTTCAGGAAATTGAGCAACCTGTCGAGATAAGAACTCAATCATTACGGCTCATTTTTCTTCTGAATTGGTTCGGCTAAACGGAACATCAAAGGCTATTGTGGGAAAGGGTTTGGTCAAATTCAAATTCAAGTCGATTCAAATTTCAAACACACTCTCATCTACTTCTGTCTGACAAGCAGCAAATCACTGTGAAAAACATGCAAGCACGTTCAAAATGGCCTTAGCCAAGAGTGGATATATGCCAATATCTGCCTGCTGCAGATATGGATTCATATACAGTGGGGTCCAAAAGTCTGGTAATGATTGGATGCATCTATTATTTGCAGCAGTTGGGTTGTATAGTTTTTATGTATAGTTTGTATACATTTTAATTTTAATTTTAGTTATTTTACTACATAAAGTTAAACTAAATTGGCAACTAGCTGAAATTAAGTTTATATTTTATTTTATTTTTTAAAAAAAATGTAACAAATGTTATTTTTATGGTTTTAGTTTTAGTTAATAATAACCCAGATTTGAGATGATCCAAAGAACATATTGTGCTTCAGTGGGAAAAAAAAACATATGACTGTCTGTACATAGGAGTCACATGAATATCATACATTTACTTATTAGTGTCCTACAAAAAGTTCAGAATTAAATATATGGGTCATAATCTTTTTTAAAACTACATACAATTAATTTTCTAAATACCCCACATCATTAGGCACATATCAAACCTCTAACAAATCATATTTTCCCACCTCAGACATTAAAGACCTTTTATTATGTTTTAGTTTTTTTTTCAGATTTAAACACCTTTTATGCTCAACACAGTAACGGACAAAATGGAATTGGTTTAAAAAGGATTTTACACAAAACTAGTTATAAAACAAACAAATACCTACTGTTCACGTGTTCCTCATAACAATTTAATAACTACAAATGTCATATTCATTATAATTCTCACATTTTATGGGACTGAAGTTAAAAATAGACAAATTGTGTGTCTGTGGTCTCTTTATTTTTCAAAAAAAATGTTTTGTACAAAATGGATGCCATTTCTGACATTGGATGCTTGTCAATGTTACATCAAATATTCTATTCATAACAAAAGTATTTGGAGTTGTCATGATTTTGTTAAGTATATCTTTACTGAAACCATGACTATTTTAAACTTTTTTATTAAAATGATCCATAAATGAAGTGAAAAACTTAACCCTGTCAAATTTTCAACCCTGAAACAATGAGAAATATACAGATGTGACAGGGTTGAGGTTTTTTGCACAGAACCGCCACTGCTCCTCTTGTAGTGTAGGAGGGTAGACCATATATGGCAGCAATGAAATAAGTACATTGTGTATACTTATGGATATGGAACTAATCATTTTCCATCTTAATTTTGTGATGGGGTTGAGTTGTTAAGCTTGACAGTACCTTCCCTGATTATAATACGTCTCAAAAATATGAATAAAAACTATGATGCTATACTTACCATCTACATCACCGTTAAAGAGACCTGAATGATAAATGATGGTAAATGATGTCACATATGGGTGGAGTCTAAATTATTATAGGTGAGAATAGTTGGTGTGACGGGGTTGAGTTCAGACGAAGGGAGTCTCTTTTTTATCAAATATCGTGCATTTGCGTTTTTTAGAAAAATATTTGTCATAAGAAAGTAACACAAATAAATACTTTCAATATTGCCAAAAATTATAGACACTGTGCACATTTTGTTAAATACTTTTAAGTATAAAATCAGTGAAGTGCCTTAGCGACATGACAAAATGCTTACTGTGTACGATAGAAATAAGACATTATTTATGATAAAAATTATTTAAATACAATAATTATTTAAATTTATTATAATGGACTTACCAGCGTATTGTGAAAAGCTTTTAACATTTCATTTTGGTGAAACACCACTTTAAAAAGTCTGGGGGACTGAAATATTATTGAATCCCAGGAGTGACCCATATCTCAAACCTCTTATGTCTTTTCTTATTCATTTAATGATATTAGATCTTCCTCATTGTCTTAGACTTTTAGGCTCCGCTGAACACTCACAAGGACCTTGAGTTTGCCTCGTGAGCAGAAACCAGGTTTCAGAAGACAAAAGGCCAGACATAAAATAAAAGACAAGGTTGAGATGAGACTGCAGGTGCAGACTACAGACCAGCAACAACAACAGCGGGCAGAGAATCCGAGAGAGCTCTGGGTAGTGGCTACATATGACCATATTACAAATGGATCTGGCATTCAGTTCAGGGCTGGAGAGGAATTCATTAGGAGACACTTCATGTCTGCCGGCTTCTCTCACACTGATGTAACCCCTAGCCTTTTTTGTGTACAGCACAATAACCAGAGAGAGCAAAAATATGACATATTTTGATTTCATACCAGACATGAGCATCATAGTAAAGACACTATAAACAGTATTACTTAATACTAAGACTGTCAATGTATTGCATTCATTTACTTAATTATTAATTATATAAAAAAATAATGTGTTAAAAACATAAATGCTAGAGCAGAATCAAAAGAAACAGGACACTGTGTTCTTTAGATGTGCATTTCAAAGTTTAACTATATGTAATTTGGCATGAGTGAAAGCCCTGCTTAACTCTTTCCCCGCCAAAACACAGATTTATATATATAATCTGTGTTTTACCAGTGAGGAAAATAAGTATTTGAACACCCTGCTATTTTGCAAGTTCTCCCAATTAGAAATCATGGAGGGTCTAAAATTGTCATTGTAGGTGCATGTCCACTGTGAGAGACATAATCTAAAAAAAAAAAAATCCAGAAATCACAATGTATGATTTTTTTTAACTATTTATTTGTATGATACAGCTGCAAATAAGTATTTGAACACCTGAGAAAATCAATGTTAATATTTGGTACAGTAGCCTTTGTTTGCAATTACAGAGGTCAAACGTTTCCTGTAGTTTTTCACCAGGTTTGCACACACTGCAGGAGGGATTTTGGCCCACTCCTCCACACAGATCTTCTCTAGATCAGTCAGGTTTCTGGCCTGTCGCTGAGAAACACAGAGTTTGAGCTCCCTCCAAAGATTCTCTATTGGGTTTAGGTCTGGAGACTGGCTAGGCCACGCCAGAACCTTGATATGCTTCTTACAGAGCCACTCCTTGGTTATCCTGGCTGTAAGCTTCGGGTCATTGTCATGTTGGAAGACCCAGCCTCGACCCATCTTCAATGCTCTAACTGAGGGAAGGAGGTTGTTCCCCAAAATCTCGCAATACATGGCCCCGGTCATCCTCTCCTTAATACAGTGCAGTCGCCCTGTCCCATGTGCAGAAAAACACCCCCATGCTTCACAGTAGGGATGGTGTTCTTGGGATGGTACTCATCATTCTTCTTCCTCCAAACACGTTTAGTGGAATTATGACCAAAAAGTTCTATTTTGGTCTCATCTGACCACATGACTTTCTCCCATGACTCCTCTGGATCATCCAAATGTTCATTGGCAAACTTAAGACGGGCCTTGACATGTGCTGGTTTACGCAGGGGAACCTTCCGTGCCATGCATGATTTCAAACCATGACGTCTTAGTGTATTACCAACAGTAACCTTGGAAATGGTGGTCCCAGCTCTTTTCAGGTCATTGACCAGCTCCTCCCGTGTAGTTCTGGGCTGATTTCTCACCTTTCTTAGGATCATTGAGACCCCACGAGGTGAGATCTTGCATGGAACCCCAGTCCGAGGGAGATTGACAGTCATGTTTAGCTTCTTCCATTTTCTAATGATTGCTCCAACAGTGGACCTTTTTTCACCAAGCTGCTTGGCGATTTCCCCGAAGCCCTTTCCAGCCTTGTGGAGGTATACAATTTTGTCTCTAGTGTCTTTGGACAGCTCTTTGGTCTTGGCCATGTTAGTAGTTGGATTCTTACTGATTGTATGGGGTGGACAGGTGTCTTTATGCAGCTAACGACCTCAAACAGGTGCATCTAATTTAGGATAATAAATGGAGTGGAGGTGTACATTTTAAAGGCAGACTGACAGGTCTTTGAGGGTCAGAATTCTAGCTGATAGACAGGTGTTCAAATACTTATTTGCAGCTGTATCATACAAATAAATAGTTAAAAAATCATATATTGTGATTTCTGGATTTTTTTTTTTTAGATTATGTCTCTCACAGTGGACATGCACCAACGATGACAATTTCAGACCCCTCCATGATTTCCAAGTGGGAGAACTTGCAAAATAGCAGGGTGTTCAAATACTTATTTTCCTCACTGTATATATATATATATATATATATATATATATATATATATATATATATATATATATATATATATATATATATATATATATATATATATATATATATATATATATATATATATATATATATATATATATATATATATATATATATATATATATATATATATATAAAAATAATAAAATCGGGGGCCATGACATTTTCGTGAAATGATCAAAAACGCTGGCGGTGGCTGGCAATATTTTTTTTAAACGCTGGAGGGGAAAGAGCTAATGGTAATTTTAAAAAAAAAAATAGTTAAGGCTCTAAAATCTAATAAAGCATTTTTTTTTAAAGCTGTAGTAAAAAGCTTATGCACATTTAAAACACAATATTTTTGTGAAAATGATTTACAGCATAAACTTTTTACTAATGATTTCTCTAAAGTTTGATCAAAAGTTGTCTATTTGGTAATCAAAGAAGTCTACAATGTCAGTTAAGGGCAATTAAGATAAAATGAGACGTGAAGAAAAAAAATTATGGCATATTCAAATAAAAATAAATATATTTTTTACCATAATTTCTTGAATCTAGTATATGTAAAATGCTGAAATGAGCAAAACAAAAGCAACTTACTCCTTAATAATATAATATAATATAATATAATATAATATAATATAATATAATATAATATAATATAATATAATATAATAACATATAATATTCAATAGTACATTATTTCTAGTATATGTAAACTGCTGAAATTAACAAAACAAAATAAACTTATACTAATATAATATAATATGAAATAATATAACATAATATAGCATTCAAAAATACATTATTTCTAGTATAAACTGCTGAATTAACAAAACAAAAGAAATACTATAATATAAAATAACTCATATAATATAACATAACATATAATGCATTACAACATATCTATCAAACATGAAGTGAAATCCATGATCATTTCTGTCAGAGATGACAGCTGTGCTGAGCCTCTTCACACAAGGACATCAAAAACAAAGCCAGAGATGCTTTAAATGTGATTACTGCTTTTGTTGTCGCTTAAAAAAAACGCCCTTTCACTCAGACCGAATCTGATTACGCTGAGCCACTTCTAACTATTCCCAAACAGCACATTCAGTAACCCAGAGCTTTCTGCCTTTGGCAACAGAGATGGAGGCTTGTTTCATATCCATCACTCTAATTGCATTTCATGAATCCCGAAGCTCAGAAACATGGTCCTAATACATTCACCTTGCAACAAAAAAAAACCCCACCAGCAAACACACACTTCACTCTTACAAAGGTTCTTTATTGGCATTGATGATTCCAAGAAGAACCTTAACCATACATGGAATCTTTTCATTTCACAAAAGGTTATTTTGATTATGAAATTGTTCTTCACACTAAGAAAAAACGGTTCTTTTAAGAACAGGTTACTAAAAGGTTCTATGGGGAAGCAAATGGTTCTTCTTTGGCATCCCTGCAAAAAAGCTCCCTTTTGAAACCCTTCCCTTTAATAGCACGGTAACCATTAAAACTAATCAGTGTGATACTCTGTATAATAATCTATTCAAAAGAAGCAGAAACTCTTTTTGTCCTCCAGACAGTGTAATTGCTACTAGACGAGGACATGGAGTTTAAAACACTATGCTCATTGTACAGTATGACTAATGGCTTTGTTCATTGATGGCTTTCGATGTAATGGTGGTGTTTAGAGATGAAGTCTCACATTGTGGCTGGATCCTTCCCTAAAGGCAAAAGTCCTAGCTCATTCTTTTAAAGGCGTTGCATTAACGTATTGTGAATCTGTCTCAATGTAATGCAGCTGTCCGTTATTGAAGCACGAAACAGTGCAACAGTACTCAACCCAACAGCACTCTCAATTAAGCACTGTCACAACCAAAGACTCCACTGCAGTGCACTATAGACACTTTTATTTTCTTACTCAATATTTGATGTTGCTATTTTAAACGAGTTACATATCTTAGACCTGACAGCACACAGCAAAACACACACATCTGCCTTCGCTCATCCTGCCACAGGAAAACGGTCATGCAAAACCAAGGGCCCTATTTTAACAATCTGAGCGGATGGTCTGAAGCGCATGGCACAGGTGCACTTAAGGCGTGTCCGAATCCACCTTTGCTAGTTTAATGACTGAAAAACTGGTCGGCGCGCCAGGCACATGGTCTAAAAGGGTTGTACCTAGTCTCTTAATGAGTCATGGGTGTGTTTTGGGCATAACAAGCAATAAACCAATCAGAGTCTCATCTCCTATTCCCCTGACAAGCCAGGTGCGCTTATACCATGGCGGATTTGCTATTTACATGAAGGAATATAGACACCCTCAACCTGACGGGTCAGTTTAAATACATGTGTGTATTGCCACAATTGGTTAAATAAGTAGCCAATTTCATTCGTCATTACTGAAAACGTCTCGGTTACGTATGGTAACCCTCGTTCCCTGAAGGAGGGAACGGAGACGTTCGATGTACGTCGAACACGACCGGCTGAAAGGGAATAGGTGATTCCGATACATGCAATGACTATCCATTATGACATGTAGGCATTTTTATCTTTATGTACACAATAATAATCTTTTAAATTGTTATCATTTTATTTTTAATATTTAAAAATGTTTGTGTGCTACTGCGCATCCCTGTGTGTGTAATAAGCAGAGTGTACGCACGTTGTTCACACGCCTATAGACGCATATTACTAATGCACCCTTTAAAGGTGCACTATGTAACATTTGATCAGTAAAATATCCAAAAACCACTAGGCCAGTGTTATATATTTTGTTCCGTTGAGTACTTACAATATCCCAAATGTTTCCAACTATTTGTAAATCATGAGTAAATTGCTATTTTAACCAAGGAACTGGGACGTGTGAGGAAGTCGCCTGTCAATTGTATCATATCTGTTACCCTCAGAAACGCTTTACTCTGACTGCAGTGTGCAACAAGTGTCTAGCAGCCGCCGAGCGAACGCACAGAGTAACGTCATAACATAATTTCCAACACACTCATATGTATCTAATATGATAAACAGAGCTGCGTTACCTCATACTCATGACCGGAAAAGCGGAAGTGGCTCCGGCGACTGTGTCATAATAAAAGTCCCGCAGGCGACTATGCCATGATAAAAGTCCCGCTGCTCGCAAGGCGTGTATTCCGCTCTTCTTATTAACAATCGCTCCAGCGGCCTTGTTCAGCTCCACAACACTCGGTCCTGCTCTGCTTCATACTACAGTAATGTTAATAATCGCATCCATGAACATGATTTCTGCTTGAGTCCTATCCCGATTCTTTTCCACCGGCTGTGAGGTGAAGACCACATGTCCCAAGATTCTGCGCTCAAACGTGGCATCATCAAACTATGCCTTTGTTTTGAATAGACAACCTCTAGTGGACAGAAAAGTTACATAGTGTAGCTTTAAATAACACAAAAAATACTGCGGCCAATGAATCAGTTGGTCAATGGCGCAGTCGTTTTCATTTGCCTCAAAATAGCAACGCGTCAACAATGCGCCTGAACACACCTCGTTTTCAGAACAGGACACCCATGGGCGAACAGATGGGCGCAAATGCATTTGCTATTTAAACAATGTGGCGCTTGACATGAAAATGATAACTGCTTCGGGCTGAAACTAACAAAAAACATTTTCGTTTCGCCTAGCGCCACATTTCGCCAGGTGTATGATAGGGCCCTAACTGTTTATGGTGAAAGAAGTCTTGACTAATATTAGACTTCAGGGAAAAAAAATAAATTATGAGAAAATGCAGAATTGATGATTCTTTAATCTCTAATATCGCGGTTTGAACGATTGCCAAAGTTGCAAATTTCATACTAAAGTCACCGAGACGCTCTATGAGCAGAGAAATTATGCTCAACATTCATGAGAAAAAAAAATGCACGAGACAAGGGCAAGTGAGCAAAATTACAGCAAGTGTAATGTCATACAGTATAGGACGGTGGCGGTGAGGAGGTGAGGGAGAGAGATAGAGAGCATATTCTAACCTTGTACTGGAACAGGAACAGGCCGCAGAAGAGGCTGTACAGGTCGGCTGTCAGCAGAGAGAGGTTCACCGCTGTGGCGCTGGTTCTTTTGATTACCACAGGCATGAAACTGTACAGGCCAAACATGCACGCGCTGAATCCAATGTACAGCAGCCCTGAGAGGACATAAAGAGTTAAGGTCTGTTCACACCAAGTTAATTATACTAACAATAGTCTACACCACAACTATAACGATAACGGCACAGAAGAAGGGTATCGTTGGAATCGCTTTCAGAATGACATCCAGCTGATGAATGATAATAACATTTACAGCCAATCAGAATCCATCCTGCTTCAAGAGTTTGAGCAAGTGGCAGACGACAAAACCTGCAGTACTCTAAGAATAAACAGAACAATATCATCTGCTGGTATGGACGCTAGTTATCTTTATAGTTATGTTTTTTTTGAGTGAAAAGCCATTTACAGCCACATCTGGGAAACAGCTAATTTTGTATTTAAAAAAAAAAAAGTCATTGGTATTGATCCATAAGTTTCAGGCAAAAATAAATGTTTTATGTATTTTATAATAATTACATTTGTTATCAAAATGTGAGTTACAAAATATGAATAAAAAATATATAAGTATATTTTTAAAAAAATGGATTGATATGATATGTGATTATGATATGATGAGATGTGATATGAATGATATGATATAATAGATTTTGATATATGATTGATTTATTGATAATTAATTAATATTATATAATATATTATAATATAATTAATACAATACAATACAATAATATAATATAATGAATTAATACAATACATTATAAACGGTTAGATCACTTCATAAATAATTATAATGGCAATTATGATACATTATGATAAAGTTCTCTGGAATACTTGATTCTGATTGGTCAAGTATGGCATTCTGCAACTAAATCACTGCTAAATTGTTTAAAAGCCTAAGTCGTGTCTTTCATATAACTCTGAAGTCTCTTTCTCACATACTAAAAGTTAAATCAATATTTCATATCCATTTATTTAATTATTTGGTATAGCCATGTAATCTATATTGCATCTGATATGGTTTATTCTGTGATACAACATTAATAATGCTTATTTATTCATGGATATGGTCTTACAAATATAATGTATCATAACACAAAGCAAACAATAATTGGTAATTGTTTTTAAATAATGCATTATATGTATAGGCTTCATAGAAAAATATAAACAGCTTCTATTATTTTACAGTACAACATTATATTACAGGTTCATATTGTGCTGCGAGCAAGATTAAAAAAGGGTAGAGATGAAGTCAGTGTGCAGTTTAGCACAATAGTCTTCTGTTACCAGCATCCAGCTTTTTATGTCATAGAGGACAGAGAGACAGCAGCTGTGATATTCAGGTCATAATTCATCCAGCACAATCATAATGGAATTGGATGGCACGAAAAATGAAATTATTCACTTGTGTTTTCTCAGGCCATTCATTTCTAAACGCATTTGTAAAGGACACAACTTTTATTCCAGCATAAATGGAGATAGATAATAATAATTTGTTTTGAAATGAAAAAGCAAACAATGCTAACAAAATCTGCTGCCTGTCGGGCATCCCACCGAGTCAACCAATTTCACTTTTGTAGGTAAAGTGCACAATTTTACTTTTGATGTTTCAATATAGATTCTTCCTATCCATAAAACACTATATGACAGCACTTCATTTTATTATTTATTTTATGCGTGTGTGTGTGTATGCGTCATAGGCTGGTGGTAAGAGGGCTTCAACAACTTGGGATGCCCAAAAAGAGGGCCAAACGGCTGGCGAAGTACTGTGCCCTGTCTGCTATCATAGGCAGCCGCCACATATGGAGGAGACGCTGCTACTTATACCCATAACCCTTGAGAGATGTGTGTGTGTGTGTGTGTGTGTGTGCTACTGATACCCATAACCCCTGAGAGATGTGAAGATCTGTGTGTGCCACTGGGCCATGATTTTGTACATGTAATTTGACTGCACCTATAATGTTTATGTCCCTGTAAATCATTTCTTTCAAGTGGACTTAAATAAGTTGTTAAAATGTGTGTGTGTGTGTGTGTGTGTGTGTGTGTGTGTGTGTGTGTGTGTGTGTGTGTGTGTGTGTGTGTGTGTGTGTGTGTGTGTGTGTGTGTGTGTGTGTGTGTGTGTGTGTGTGTGTGTGTGTGTGTGTGTGTGTGTGTGTGTGTCAACAGCCATAAAAGAGAAATTACAGGATCAACTCGGAAACTCTTAAGGTAAAAACAAATAATCAGCTTGTACTCAGCAAGGACAAATCAATGTCAGGATTATATCACACTATATATTTCAGAGCTCACTGCTGTTCACACTCAGTTTGTTCTCAGGCTATGAAGCTTCGGCACCGAGCAGAAGGCTTCATAACTTATTCAGACGCCTTGCTAACACTGTTTGGCGATGTAGCACATCAGAGAATTATAAGCCGTCACCTGCTATTCAGGGGGAAGTTCAAATCTATCTGTAGGCAAGATAGATTTGAATAGATTTGATAGATTTAATGTTGCTCTGTTATAAAAAGCCTGAATGTTAAAAAAACTATAATTAGTTGGAGGTGATGAAACACTTCAGAGTGGATACGACAAGTCTAATGATGCCACAAAATACATATTTTTTCATTTAACTGCATTTTATGACAAAATATCAAGTGGAATCACAGTTTTATAACTGAAAAACATAATGAAATAAATATATGTAAACTAACTTTCTTTAAAATAAAAGCCACTGTTTGACATTCTATGGAAACAATCGTTTCCGTCACGGAATAAAACATTTAAAAGGTAGTTGCGAAATTTTATCTCACAATTGCGAGTTTTTACCTAAATTCTGAGAAAATAAAGGTAAAAATTGTAAGATATAAAATCGAAACTTTGACTTTATCACAATTTGGCGTAGGGCTGCACAATTAATCAAATTTCTAATCGTGATTACAATTATGGATACCACAATTACGTAATCGTTCAAAGGCGCAATTACTTGCATCCACTTGCATTACTCTGTGTGCTTCAGGTGTGTGTGTGTGTGGGTGTATGTGTGTGTTTTTTTCTTTCCACAGGTTAAGGGTTTTTTCCATGGTTTTAATTTAAGTATAACATTATAATACCATGCATACTTTTAAGAATGTTTTTCAGCTTATTTTCAAACAATGGTATAAAGCTATTCAAAACATCATTCCATGTAAATTGTTATAATCGTAATTAATAATTGCAATTACAATTTCAAGGGAATTACAATTATGATGTTTGTCATAATCGTGCAGCCCTTATTTGGAGTGATAAAATTGTGTGTACAATTCACCCTTTGCCGCATGTTTGATTGACAGGCAATCTGACCAATCACATTGCCGAATCTGCCGTTTTCTCCGACAAAGCAGTCAGGAGAGTTAGTAGATTAACATGGTGGACTTGAACTTGGAAAAACGGTGTACTGACGTCTTTCCGCGGTTAAAACAACATTTATTTTAGTGTTCATTCATGTTTATTTCGTGCTTATCAATGAACTAGAAGGAAGAGATAATCGGTTCACGAGCAGCTTTAAAGGTCCCGTTCTTCGTGATCCCATTGTTCAAACTTTAGTTAGTGTGTAATGTTGCTGTTAGAGCATAAATAATACCTGTAAAATTATAAAGCTCAAAGTTCAATGCCAAGCGAGATATTTTATTTAACAGAAGTTCCCTTTCAAAGCCTACAGCGAACGGCTGGCTTGGACTACATCCTGGTACTTCCTTCATAAATGACGTCAGTAGAACAGTAGAACAGACTAACCTCCGCCCACAAGAATACGCGAAAAAAGGGGCCGTGGTCTTGTTGCTGTCCCACGTGGAGAAGAGGACGTGTCGCGTGGAGAAAAGGAAGTGTTGCGTTTGACTGTGTTTGTCGCCATGTCGTCGAGACGCTGTTATTTTCATCCCGGAGTCAAATCACCTTTGTTTGGCTTTCCCAGGGACGCTGTAGAGATCATTAAGTGCATATATCTCCCGATAAGAGGCGTGACCTTTCCACGTGCGCTAAGCTGCTGTCGAATCACAACACAGGAACCGTGCCATGTTCGCTAAGCTGCGGTCAAATCACAACACAGGAACCGCTGGCACAATCAGAACTCGTTACGTATCTCTGAAGGAGGGACTTCATAGAATAAAGGAACTCATCAGCCGTTTTTAGGACAGTGAAAACAGCGGTATACAGATAAGTAAATTGTGTTAAAAATACTGTTTTTTTTACACGCGAAACATGAACACATGTTATATTGCACACTGTAAACACAATCAAAGCTTCAAAAAAACACAAAGAACGGGACCTTTAACTGAGGCGCTACAGCAATCACGACACATTAAAGAGCCACAAAACGGTATTTATTGTTTAAATTTCTTTTAAAAAATTACAATTTCAAAGTTGAGACTTTGTTTCATATCAAAAGTAACTTGCTCTGTCCTGTCTGTCGGCGTGTTGTCAATGTCCTCTTTGCTCCGCGATGCATTTTTCCCTATGTGAGAACATTAGGGACAAAATACTTTTGAAGACACTGTATATTAAAGGGTTAGTTCACCCAAAAATGGACCTTCTGTCATTAATTACTCCCCCTCATGTCGTTCCAAACCCGCAAGACCTTCGTTCATTTTCGGAACACAAATGAAGATATTTTTGCTGAAATCTGAAAGCTCTCTGACCCCTCAATTTTAATTAACACTTTCAAGGCACAAAAAGGTAGTAAAGACATAGTAAAAATAGTCCATGTGACTCCAGTGGTTCAACATACATTTTGTAAATCGATGAGAATACTTTTTGTGCGCAAAAAACAACCAAAAATAACAACTTTATTCAACAATTTCTTTACATGTATACTATAAGGTCCTGACTCGCTGTGGTCATTAAAAATCATTAAAAAAGTGTAGGAGTGTAACCCCAGCATCCTGGCCAAATTTGCCCATTGGCCTCTGTCCATCATGGCCTCCTAATAATCCCCATATATTATATATATATATATACACATAGTATAACATATATATATATATATATATATATATATATATATATATATATATATATATATATATATATATATATATATATATATATATATATATATATATATACCATTGGCTTCATCACCCTGTCTCCTCTACACCAATCAGCTTGTGTGTGGTGGGCATTCTGGCGCAATATGGCTGCCGTCGCATCATCCAGCTTTCCTGTAGCTCAAACAGCAGAGCATGGCGCTAGCAACGCCAAGGTCATGGGTTCGATTCCCAGGGAAAGCAAGAATTGACAAAAAATGTTATATGTGTACCTTGAATGCAATGTAAGTCGCTTTGGATAAAAGCGTCTGCCAAATGCATAAATGTAAATGTAATGAAATGTAATCCAGGTGGATGCTGCACATTGGTGGTGGTTGAGGAGATTCCCTCCTTCCATGTAAAGCGCTTTGAGTGCCTAGAAAAGCGCTATATAAATGTAAAAAATTATTATTATTAATTATAATATATCTATATTATAACATATTTACATTGGCCACCTCCTGCATCAGCATCACACGCATGCGTCGTGGCGCTCATGTGAACAGCTTCGGCCAATGGTAAGCCGGCGTTCTGGTGTAGCTCTGACGTAACTCGCAAGTGCTGGACTGTATTTACTACACTGTAGGAGACTGACACAGACATGAAGAAATTGTTGAATAAAGTCGTTGTTTTTGCGCACAAAAAGTATTCTTGACGCTTCATAAAATTAAGGTTGAACCATTGGAGTCATTTTATTGATGTCTTTACTTCCTTTTTGGGCCTTGAAAGTGTTAATTACATTGCTGTCTATGGAGGGGTCAGAGAGCTCTCGGATTTCATCAAAAATATCTTAATTTGTGTTCCGAAGATGAACAAAGGTCTTAAGGGTTTGGAACGACATGAGGGTGAGTAATTAATGACAGAATTTTCATTTTTGGGTGAACTAACCCTTCAATAAATATAATATATGCAATGGTACACGAACAAATATGAATTTTCTCATAGTCTTTCAAGGACAGTGGTAACATATCTATTGCATTATGATCAACATGCCCTCGTTATTTATCAAGGGCATCACAGTTTTGGCGGCAGACATTCCTTCTTCTGCCATCAAGTGCAACAGCCCTGACAGTTAAAGACGTGGCCCCCTCAAGCGACTCTAGACTTGCTAATGTCCCATTGACAAGCAAGCATCCTCCTGGGATCCAACCCAAATGCTGCCTTTGGCACGGCCACTCAACACTTCATCAAGCCGCTCCAGGAGCATCAATCTGGATTAAACTTAAGTGACTTCCTGGGTCATAAAATACACTGAATAAGAGGACGGTACTTTTGCCAAGTCTTATCTAAATGGGATTACAAACCAAGTGATATTTGTAATTATTTCTAATCAGATGCATTCAACATTAACCATAGTAAAATCACTGTAACCCACCGCTTCAAGTGGCTTACTGCTTTAATAAAACCGTATTTGTGTTTGTGCTTCCATTTTGAAGACGTGAGCAGGCGTGTGTATTTATACACGGGGTACAGATGTCACAGACTGCATAAGCAATTAATTTTGTTAATTGTCTTTTGTCAACAGTTTAAATATGCCTGTTATCGTTTGTGAGGAAGTCAAATTGAGAGTCACATCTTCTGGTGATGTTGCCTCTCAGCATCTCTTCCTGAGCTCAGCAGCACATGCACAGCAATATTTAATTAGCCCCGTCCGTTCACAGCTGTCTGCTGATGCTTCTAAGGGCGTTTTAACACCAGACGCTCTGGCTAGACCAGTGTTCGTTTGACTTTAGTGCCATGGAAGCGTTTATGCGTTTTGTGATTTATAGTTACAATGAAATCAACCCAGCATAATTTCAGGAAATGCACTGCTATTGATGATGCAGATTTTGTTATATCGGTCACAAAATATTCTCAAGATAAATGGAAATTGTTAACCTTTGTAAATCACCTTGCATGCTGCAGAAATGTCCAATAACTGTTTCAGCGCTAATTTATCACTGTGTGTCTTTAGTAAATCCTGACAGTAGTTTTTTAACGCCAAAAGAGGGTTTGCACTTGCGCAAGCTGTTATTAAATCTGGCCCTTAAATTGTTCTGATGGTAGGAAGCTTATTTGTTTACAGGTCAGAAGGCATGAATAACTGCATTACATTAATGAATTAAATTGACAGTCCTAATAAAAAGTATAAAAATAAGGCTTTTATTTTTAATTTCCATTTTTTTTTAAAAGTCTATTACTTAGGCACTTATGTGTCAAAAATGATTTCATTGTTGAAGCATTTTTTAAATTTATTTATTTGTTTATTTGAGTACTATCATTCAAATATTTGGGATCAGTAAAGAAATTAATACCTTTATTAAGCAAGTATGCATTAAATTGATCAGAAGTGAGAGTAAAGATATTTAAATTGTTTAAAAAAAGTTATAGTTCAAATAAATGCAGCTCTTTTGATATTTCGATTCATCAAAGGATAGCTGAAACAATTTCCACAAAATTATTAAGCAGCACAACTGTTTTCAACATGGATGATAATAATAAATGTTTCTTGAGCAGCAAATCAGCATTATGATTTCTGAAGGATCATGTGACAAGACTGGAGGAATGATGCTGATAAAATAAAATAAAATAAAATATTTTGCAATATTTTACTGTGTTTTTGTATTTAAAAAATGCACCCGAGTTCTTTCAAAAACATAAAACATTTTACAGACCCCAAACGTTTAAAGGGTTACTTCACCGCTAGAAAGATGAATGTGTATTTAAATTGGGTCATTTATGTAGTAGAAATGTGAAATTATTTTAGAATTTGGTGCCTTCTAGACTGAGAAAAGCCAGAAAATGTATTTTTGGCTCATATGGATGAAAGACAACAACTCCCAGAATGCACTTGCTTTGCTGCCCTACGAGGCCCCTCCCACCGGTTACATCACTTGCCCACCACGGCACCACCCCCACCGTCATTTTGATTTTTATAGTAATTAAATAATTTATTTCAGTTGGAGAACAGACACTACAATTAAAAACTGAACGTGTCTGCTCAACACAGCATGAGCCGAATGAGAGTCGCAGCACAAACGCAGCAGGAGTCAGATTTCATTCATCACGAGAGTGAGGAGCTGACAGACAAGATGATCGCGGAAGATTTGGTTTCACAGCGAAATGTAAAAGCGCCTATTTAAGTGAGGTTGTCATTGTACTGTACTGTTGTTGTGTTTTTCATTACGAATAATAGGCTAATGAACCCACAATTCATTAGCCTAATTGGGTGGGTTGGGTGGTCATGATCATTCGAATATACTACCGGGTTTCTACTGATACAAAGCTTAATGCTAATCGCTGAAGTAACCCCTTAAAATAGTGTATCTACAAATCTTCAAAATCAAATAAATTTACCTGAGAAGCCAAACTGCATAAGACTTGATTTTGTATCATGAATATAAGTGTATTTTGTCTTATTGCACTGGCAGACTTCTTCACTTGTTGTTAGCTTCTCACCTAAATTAAGTGTGTGTGTGTGTGTGTGTGGGGGGGGGGTGGTCCACCAAAGAAATATGAGAAAATTAATTGATATTAAAGATACATTCTCTGAAAACAATTCTTAATATTGTTTTATTTTATCTGACAAAAGTCTTGGCAATAAAACTGTTATCAGTATCAGTGGTGGAGAATTGTGGGTGCAGAGGGAAGGTGATTGAATTCAAGTCAGGTTTCGGCTCAAGCAATCAAACCAAGTGTCAAAACTGTCAAAATCAGAGGCTTACCGATCTGCCAGTCCCACTGAACCTTCAGAAGTTCCTTGTGCTCCATAATGGCCCTGAAAAACAGAAACACAGCACAACTCCCATCAGCCACAGGTGAGCACAGCCAAGCTGGGGGAAAAAACAAGAACATCAATAAAAGATAAATAGCGACAGCACCGAAGTCTCGACAGAATGCTTCATTTTGACAGGTGGGAAAACTCTGCAACAATGGGCAGAGTGACAAATCCAGCAAGCCAGAGCAAAGAGCGGTCAATCTCCCTGAACAGTCCCAGGGATTCTTGTGACACACGCCTCGGTTCTGTATGAGCTTTCCCGACTAACTAACAATGACAGGTCACCCCCCACCCCCCACGCTCAACTAAAGCTGAGCAGGAAACAATCCTCCGGCCCCGTGTGACACCTCTGTGGAGCTGTCACAGGACTGGGCTGATGATCGGTTGCCAAGGTTACGAGTCTCATCGGCCGACAGCGTCTAGAGGTGCATCAGCGGGAGACGCTCCTGAAGCCTGCAGATGAAACTATTTGATGCAGGCACAGAGAGAGAGAATATTCTAGATCCAGTGGGCTTGTCACGCTGCTTCCTCCTGAGCCCCTTTACGAGGAAGTCTTTAAGTGGAAGCAGGACTTGACTGTCGTCCACAATTCCGGCCTGCTGTCAGATATGAATGCCTTTCAGGATAATTACACCCAGCTGGCATGGATAAACTGTGTGGTTGGCATTTATGTAAATACGCCACAAATATAGATGTTAAAGCACACCGAAGATTTGGCACCGGGGGAATAAAGGTGTTAGATGAGGGGCTGGTAAATTCAGGTCCAGCTGGAGCTGCTGTACACTTGCTGGGGGATGCAGGCGCTCCAAATGGGCCTCGTTTGCAGATGGATAAAAAAAGAAGAGAGACGAAAACCTTCCAACTAACTCATGTTTGGAAGAAGCTGGGATTGGTGATGTCGGAGATCCAAACGGCTCTGGTGGAAATGATAATTAGACATGCAGGCTGTGTAAACGTCCAACTGTGAGGAGGATCTGAAGCTGACAGCAGGTGATTGCGGATTAGCACGCAACTGGCAATTCAACTAAAAAAATCATTACATTTCTATGAAAACCATGTGAAGGTGAGCTCATTCTAGAGCATTAAATAGTCACGTGAAAACAGCAAACAAGGAGTAACTCGGGGTAAAGGGTCTTAATCAATGGCACAATTATGATAGAATATAACCTTTTAAGTTTACATCATAGGTCGGCGAAAACAATGAGGGGCTGGTTAGCATTGGTGAATGTCAATAAAATAATAATGCATTAAGCTAGAATGAAATTGTTTTTTTGTTGTTGTTTTTTAAAGCAGAGGGTTTGTTCCTTCTTTTGATACATTGCATGTTCATATATTCATACAACAAAATATTCTGGGGGTCATGCAAATGTTGTGAAAAATGCTGTTATTAAATCTTAACTTCATTTGAGTTATGTTAGATAAAAGTAAAGGCCAAAGGCCAATTCACACTTCTCCAAGTCGATTCAGCATGTTCAATCAGTGAAAGCAAGCTCCAACAGACACCAACACACAAATCCAGCAAAACGTCTTACGGCACAGTGTGAATTGGCCTTAAAGGGTTAGTTGAAAAAACCCAAAATTGAAAATAAAGTCAGTAATTACTCACCCTCATGTTGTTCCAACCATGTAAGACCTTCGTTCATCTTCGGAACATAATTTAGTATATTTTGGATGAAATCTGAGAGCTGTCTCACTCCTCCATAGGCTTTCAGAGGGAATGAAACTTGATGGCCCAGAATGGTCATTTGAGCCTCTGACGAGAGTTCGCGGGAGTGCCACGACGCATGCGCGAGAACTGAGATTAGTAGTAGTAGAATCTACTACTACTAATCTCAGTTCTCGCGCATGCGTCGTGGAACTCCCGCGAACTCTCGTCAGAGGCTCAAATTGAACAACAATAATAGTGTGATAAAGTCGTTATTTTTGTTATTTTTCCGCTCAAAAAGTATTTTCGTCGCATGATAGACTTAATACAGAGCCACTGTAGTCATTTGGACTCCTTAAATGACGTTTTTACTTACTATTCTGGGCCATCAAGTTTCATTCCCTCTGAAAGCCTATGGAGGAGTGAGACAGCTCTCAGATTTCATCAAAAATATACTAAATTATGTTCCGAAGATGAACGAAGGTCTTACATGGTTGGAACAACATGAGGGTGAGTAATTACTGACTTTATTTTCAATTTTGGGTGAACTAACCCTTTAAAGGAACACTCCACTTTTTTTGAAAATAGGCTAATTTTCCAACTCCCCTAGAGTTAAACAGTTGAGTTTTACCGTTTTCGAATCCATTCAGCCGATCTCCGGGTCTGACGGTAGCACTTTTAGCATAGCTTAGCATAGATCATTGAATCTGATTAGACCGTTAGCATCTCGCTCCAAAAAATTATAAAAGAGTTTCGATATTTTTCCTATTTAAAACTTGACTCTTCTGTAGTTACATCGTGTACTAAGACCGACGGAAAATGAAAAGTTGTGATTTTCTAGGCCGATATGGCTAGGAACTATACTCTCATTCCTGCGTAATAAACAAGGAACTTTGCTGCCATACCAGCAGGCGCAATGATATTATGCAGCACCTGAAAATAGGCTAACTTCTGTCAACATAACCAACGTGACAACCTGCTTGCACAGGGAATGTGCTGGGGACTAGCACGCTCCCTGTGCCATATCGGCCTAGAAAATCACAACTTTTCATTTTCCGTCGGCCTTAGTACATGATGTAACTACAGAAGAGTCAAGTTTTAAATAGGAAAAATATCGAAACTCTTTTGTCATTTTTTTGAGCGAGATGCTAACGGTCTAATCAGATTCAATGATCTATGCTAAGCTATGCTAAAAGTGCTACCGCGAGACCAGGAAATCGGCTGAATGGATTTGAAAACGGTAAAACTCAACTGTTTAACTCTAGGGGAGTTGGAAAATGAGCCTATTTTCAAAAAGTGGAGTGTTTCGTCACAATTTTTTGGTCTTTAAAGTTATATATAGGCTGTTTGGTGTAAAAGACTCACAGTTGGATACCACTGAAGAAGGAGCCAAAGAGACCCATCATTCCCAGGAATTCGACCCGGCTCAGGTTCTTCACAATGAACTCCTCGCAAACATTAGAGATGCCATAGAGTGTCGCCCCCGCAAGAACCAATAAATCCCCTAAGAGTTTATGGTCCCCTGTATGGAACAGACATGAGTCGTATATTAGATAATACAATCCATGCACTTACTAGTTATATATGCTAATAACCTAACTAAACATACTGCATGCAAATATTTGTTGATTCTGAAACTATTTTTTTCTTAGAACATTATAGATCCATAGTCAAGGTGCTCAAATACTAACTTTCCTGTAAAAATTGTTTAATAAAATATGTATTTATAAAATTATAAATGTATAATTATAATAAATTATAATATATAGCTTCTGTAGCTCAATAGGTAAAGCAATGCATGTGTTAAAAGCCAAAGACAACCCAGAGAGCAACAAAGTGTCGGCCCAGATCCAGCCCATATCTGGTATGCATGGACACTATGTTCCTGTCTGGGAAGGGATACATTTTTAATGGGAACACACATACTGATAAAATGTATACCTTGAATTCTCTCTAAGTTGCTTTGGATAGAAGCATCAGCCAAATGCATAATTGTAAATGTAACATTCACTCAGTGGTGGGTAAATTATTCTCAGACAACTCTAACAACAGCAGAATCACTGCAAATTAGTATGGTTTTCATTAGACCGCCCCCTGGGGAAAGCTGTGTGTGAAATTATGTGGACAAGCTCACTGTTTATTCATATTTAATAACAGACTCTGAAACTGAATCAATCCGATTCTCGGGAGGATTGGGCGGTGCTTTACCCTAATGTAACGTCTGGACTGTGGCTGCTCGTGAAACAAAACACCACCCAGGGGAAACGAGAGAGGGTTATTGTGTGGGTTAATATTCAGGGTGTACCGTGACACTGCCGTGATGCCGCAGTGGATGGATAAGGACTTACCGAGGCCTTGTTGTCGGCCCACCAGGACGTCGGCACCCACCATGCAGCCCATGCCCATGAGACACACGCCCACACCCACAAAGTGCAGCACTTTATACCTGACTAATAGGAAGAACCACGACAGCAGCAACACCACAGGGATCACGAAGCAGTCCAGCAGCTGTGAAACAATTAGAAGAATACATAAACCTCAAAGGGAAACACGTTAATGCAAAATGTTAAAATAGCTTACAAATGCACCTGACAAGTGTTTTTTAAATTCTGATTCAATTCCTGGATTTGAATTGAGGAAACATGGGATGCAGAACAACATTTTTAATGTAATATTACAGTTTTTCTATTCGCTTTGGTATTTTCACAAGTAAGGTGGTACATTTTCAAAACTCTTAGTACAAAACACAGCTAGTCATTCTTTCAAAACCTGATGTAATGCTTTCATTCAGCAGCACATATTTTCAGTCCACACATAATCATTTTTATGTATTGTAATGATTATTGTAATATGTAATGAGAACATTTGGTTTAAATCACAGAAACACAACAGTATGATCTTCTTTCAGTTTAGTACCTTTAACAATCAGTTCATTTCACAGCAAACAATGCAAGATACATGTTTCAAATCTCCCTTGTTGCTGAATTAATTACAGTAACACAAGCTACAGTTGCCACAATAAAACACCTACATTACCTAACTTATGTAATTGAATCTATAATGTTTGTAATAGTATCTATTCAGTGTGTTATCAAAATGTGTGATGAAGTTACGACAGGCATGAGGTTCTGGGCTAGAGTTTGCTGCCAATACAGTAAATGTTATCACTGTTACCACTGTACTGAATCTATACTGTAGTTGAGTTTTATAAGGGTGAGGTACAGTAATGTGTCTCTACCATGTTAATCTGTTTACAGTATCGCATGGCATGTACTGTAATGTAAAATTCTGTATTCGATGCCATCTGTCTCCAGATGCAAATCCAAAGTTTTATAGTAAGAGCTTTATGAAAGGCAATTACTGTGAATGAAACATTTATAAAGATGAAACACTTATTTTGTGTGGTGAAAAGGATACTTTGTGGTTTTATGTATTGTACTAACACAATTGAAAATATGCTGAAATGTTTGAAAAAAGTGCACTTTTGTTGTGATATTAGTACCAGTGATAATGTACACATTTCTTGTGAAAATAGTACTAAAGCAAATAAAATAAAAACTGTAATGTCTATGGAGAGTCTATTGAGTGTGTGTGTGTGTGTGTGTGGGGGGGGGGGGGGGGGTAGGTATGGTTTAGGTTAGGTGGGACAGAAATATTTGCAATTTGTGAATAGAGCAGAATAGAGTATAAAGCGAGTGGAAATAGTCAATGACGGTGTAACATCAGACTGATCAGAAATCAGAAGAAGGGAGACAGATGGTATCAAATATAGCATTTTACATTACAGTATGTATGCCATGTGATACTGTAAACAGATTACCATGGTAGAGACTGCCACATTACTGTAACTCACCCATATAGAGCTCAACTACAGTAGATTCAGCCATATGGTACAGTGGGAACATTTATTGGCAGCAAACTCTGATATAGCGCAGAACCTCATGGCTGTGTTGTAACTTTATCACAGCTTTATCACACTGAATAGAATACTATTACAAACATTACGGATTCAATGACATAAGTTAGGTAATGTAAGTGTATTTTCTAATGAGGCATATGTAGCCTGTGTTACTGTAATTAATTCAGCAACGAGGGAGATTTGAAATATTTATCTTGCATTGTTTACAGTTGGATGAACTGATCGTTTAAAGTACTAAACTGAAAGAAAATCATACTGTTGTGTTTCGGTGATTAAACCAAATGTTCTCATCACATATTACAATAATCTTGCGTTTGAAACAATGATAATGCGGACTGAAAATATGTGCAACTGAATGAAAGCTTTCAGCTGTTTATGTAAACAAAGGAGAGAGGTTTAACGTCTTAAATAACAACTTAAATAGCATTCTTAAATAAATCTGCCATGATATTTATGGGATTATTTGAGTTAACTGATCCAATTGGTTTTCAGCTCCAACCTGTTCATATTCCTAAGATAATGAAAAGTTTAGTGCAAATACATTTTTAATAACCAACAGTTTATACATTTTCCTACCATTGTTGCAATTCAAGCTTGCTCATCTAACACTTTTCTTTTACAACTAAGTGTCACCCATCTACAGTATTTATATGAAAGATTGCACACCAATGCAGTAGAAATAATAAAGAACTCTGGTGGTTGCTTCGGGGTTTCTGCGTTTGATTGATCAGCAGGAGCATCTGTGTCTGGTTCCACTGTCTGATCAGTGATGCTGGAGTCTCCAGTGGCTCTGAGCAGAACTGAATGACAGTCGAATTCTCTTTTGTGCTGGGCAGAGAACACAGAGACAGATAACGCCTTAAAGTCAGTAGCACTGTGTTGTGCTGCGCAGGCATCGGAGTAGTGCTGAACTGGCGGTACCTGCTGATTGGGCCCAGTGGGTGCATAAAAAAAATAGAACTCTGGAAAAACAAATCTGTGTGTTCAGGGACGTCATGCACCTATAGACCTTATTCACAGCAGCGCCATCTTTGATTTATAACTTCTTATTTTTAACAGGAATGAAAGCGAGGCTGTGAGGGATAGTTGTACATCTCTTCAGTGGGTTGTACTGTTATTTAATGTGTTTTTGGATTGTTCTGCTGACAAAACACTGCAAAAACTCAATCTATCCCTCACAACCTCACTTTCATACCTGTCATGGCGGTGCTCCGAATAAGGTCTGCGGTTTTGAGATAGTCCTGGCTGGTGCCTAGGTGAGACAAGACATGACCTAAACAACTTAGTAGTTCATTATACATGTGCAAAACATGTTAATCTAATAGTAAAGTTGCCTGAAAGTGGATTAGATACAGATGAGCTAATCAATCGTGCCACACAAGTCCTGAAAAGTGAAGCCAAAGCGTTTTGATAGCCCCCAGGTGGCTGAATGCAGTATAAGTCACTCCATGTAATGTAATAGGACATAGACAAACTAAACAATCAAATTACACTTCAAATACATTTTTTCCAAAGATGGTTTTAGGCAATTTTTATCACTGATGTTAGTTCAAGTGTTTGTTGTTGAAATAAGTTTGGTTTTAGATAGTTATTTGATGCTATAAAAGTGGGGGTGTGACAAAATGATTGACAGCTGAGATTGACAGCTTCTGTGTGCAAGGCACTAACGGACTTTTTTCAGGAGCTTCGGTGAAGAGATTGGAGCTTTAATATTAATTTCTACAATTTCATAACTGTTCAACGTGTGATTGATTAGGCGGGACCTTGATATTGCGGCTTCACTTCGCGCTCACTACTGCGCAGACACGAGACCCAAGATGTCAGCGCCATATTTGGACACTGGTGGCTTCACTTACTTCACTGGAAGAGATTGAATGTGCGTCGTCCGTCTTTTTTGATAGTCTATGGAGCTAATATATACAGTATTACCAGAGGCGAACCAACACTGAGTGGGGGCCCCAGGCAAAATTAATCAATGAATTCTGTTAACATATCTTCGTTATCTAGAGATATAATTTTAGGCTATACAAAAAGTAGTCAAAACACATCTAACAGAACCTGTTTAATTGGAAATTGTTTAATTTTTATAACATTAAAGTGCTTTTTGTTTAATTAACAAAATGTCGATCTTCATCTTTATAATAGAAGACACAATACAATAACTTCAAAATACAGTACAATCTTCATATTTATAACCAATTGTCACCTTAAAAATTGTGCTTTGTGTGGTAGTGACAAGAACAAGCAATACTCCTACAAACAGAAATACACTCACCTAAAGGATTATTAGGAACACCTGTTCAATTTCTCATTAATGCAATTATCTAATCAACCAATCACATGGCAGTTGCTTCAATGCATTTAGGGGTGTGGTCCTGGTCAAGACAATCTCCTGAACTCCAAACTGAATGTCAGAATGGGAAAGAAAGGTGATTTAAGCAATTTTGAGCGTGACATGGTTGTTGGTGCCAGACGGGCCGGTCTGAGTATTTCACAATCTGCTCAGTTACTGGGATTTTCACGCACAACCATTTCTAGGGTTTACAAAGAATGGTGTGAAAAGGGAAAAACATCCAGTATGTGGCAGTCCTGTGGGCGAAAATGCCTTGTTGATGCTAGAGGTCAGAGGAGAATGGGCCGACTGATTCAAGCTGATAGAAGAGCAACTTTGACTGAAATAACCACTCGTTACAACCGAGGTATGCAGCAAAGCATTTGTGAAGCCACAACACGCACAACCTTGAGGCGGATGGGCTACAACAGCAGAAGACCCCACCGGGTACCACTCATCTCCACTACAAATAGGAAAAAGAGGCTACAATTTGCACAAGCTCACCAAAATTGGACAGTTGAAGACTGGAAAAATGTTGCCTGGTCTGATGAGTCTCGATTTCTGTTGAGACATTCAGATGGTAGAGTCAGAATTTGGCGTAAACAGAATGAGAACATGGATCCATCATGCCTTTTTACCACTGTGCAGGCTGGTGGTGGTGGTGTAATGGTGTGGGGGATGTTTTCTGTGCACACTTTAGGCCCCTTAGTGCCAATTGGGCATTGTTTAAATGCCACGGCCTACCTGAGCATTGTTTCTGACCATGTCCATCCCTTTATGACCACCATGTACCCATCCGCTGATGGCTACTTCCGGCAGGATAATGCACCATGTCACAAAGCTTGAATCATTTCAAATTGGTTTCTTGAACATGACAATGAGTTCACTGTACTAAAATGGCCCCCACAGTCACCAGATCTCAACCCAATAGAGCATCTTTGGGATGTGGTGGAACGGGAGCTTCGTGCCCTGGATGTGCATTCCACAAATCTCCATCAACTGCAAGATGCTATCCTATCAATATGGGCCAACATTTCTAAAGAATGCTTTCAGCACCTTGTTGAATCAATGCCACGTAGAATTAAGGCAGTTCTGAAGGCGAAAGTGGGTCAAACACAGAATTAGTATGGTGTTGCTAATAATCCTTTAGGTGAGTGTATATGGTTATCATTTTAATTTAATCTTTATTTTATTAGTTTATCAACTAGCCTAATTATGTTAACTCAAACTAATTGAATGTAGAAGAGCTGGATATACTAATTAGTCTAGTAATTAAATAATGTCAACTAAGTAAATGTATTGATTAGTGCTGTCCCCAACTAATGATTTTTCTAGTGGACTAGTCATTCATTTAAGCGATTAGTAGAGTAATCACACATTTATATTAGGCTAATTTAATTAGGCTGCTTAAATATATAGGCTACTGAATGCATGGAAGTGGCGTGCACACATAAAGCTTGTGAAAAACACCGGCAAAATGATTATAAATGTGTCGAAAAAATAATGAGACATGTTAGTTGTTTGAACAACTGTAATATTCTACATAAGAGGAAGTCTTTATTTCTTGAAAACTGGTTCAGTAATGGAGTGATGTTAGTAAACCAGTTGTTTGATAGTGATGGTAATTTATTTAGTTATTCCGCTTTTATCTCAAGATACCAATTCCCAGTTTCTAGTAAAGAATTTAATATAGTTTTCAAGGCCATCTCTTTGGAAATCTCAATGCTATTTAGAAACCGTAATAATGCTACACTGACTTCTGTTTGTCCCCCTAGCCCTGAATCCACTGTGGTTGGTTCTATTTGTTTTTAGTGCATAAATCCAACTACAAAATAAGGTCCTTATTTTTGGACCTTATTACTTCAATTCCTTCTTCCATTTCTTATTGGAATAATTTTTTTGATGACATTAAATGGTCATATGTTTGGTCACTTCCTCAGAAATTCTTTCTAACAAATAAAGTTAAAGAAATTTCCTTCAAAATTATTCATAGATTTTATCCAGTTAAGTACTTTTTAAAGAAATTTAGAAGCGATATTGATACTTCCTGCTCTTTTTGTGAAGCCTCTTCTGAAACTATTGATCATTTGTTTTGGGAATGTCCTTTTGCTCGATCTTTCTGGAATAATATTGATGCTCTGATTGTCCAAAAGGTTTTTTGCAACTTTTCTCTATCATTTAAACACATTCTTTTTGGGTTTTATGTCAAAGACAATAATCTAATTGATGCAAGGTTTTGTATAAACCTTCTTTTATTTATTGGAAAGTTTCACATCCATAAATGTAAATATATTAAAACTAAACCCCACTTTAACTTCTTCAAAGAAGAACTGAAGATGTATTTAAATACAATTTCAACTTCTGTTAACAAAAAAGCTATGAAAACATCCAGAATTGATTTGTGCCATGTTTAATATTCATCCCTAATGCTCTGATTTTGGTGCCCTCTTCCTTTTTCTTTTCTTTTCTTTTCTTCTCTTTTCTCTGTTTCCTTTTTCTTTTAGGTTTATTGTTCAGGTGATTTTTTTTGTTGTTTTGTTTTTTTGTCTTCTACATTTCTCTGTAAAATTATTGAATCATACTTTCCTTTTGTCTTTGAAAGATTGTTTATATTTGTTATATGTGTTGTTTTATTTTGTTTATTAATATTGCAATAAAAAATTAAAAAAAAATGTTAGTTGTTTGTTATTAAACTAGTATTTTCTGAGTCAGTGTCGGCTGCAAAGATGAAGTTGACGAAGCATAGTGGACGCGCCTTTAGAGAGAAATGCACTTTTCATACGGATTACATAACCAGAGAATATTTGTTTTCGATTAGAATTTCTTCGTTTAAAAGTAGACACTTCAAGCTTTCTATAGGCTTGATATATTGATCATATATGAGGCAAGTAGACTGATACACTTAGTTTCGGTTCATTTATGAGATGCAGACTATCGGACGAAAGAAAGCACGTGTCCTGTTTGTTTTCTTTATTTTACAAAAGCACAACTATTTGATGTTATTGTGAGTTTAAAAAAACACAAATAAATTATGTATTACTCTTATCTGTATGACTATAAATGATGGAGTATTCTAAGTTGTTTTCGCTGTCAGGAAAAAAATCCCAGTGATCGCGCCGGCGTCTTCATGTCATGCAGCGTGCTATACTTCAGCTTCCACACTCCACAAAAATATGTGCCTCTTGGATATGTGCCTAATAATAGCGCATATTTATCTAGGTTAACATTAGAGTGAGCCAGACGGATAAGTTCTTTTCATGCTTAACAATTCAAATTATGCATTTTCTACAGTTTGAAGAAGGCGGTCGAGGCGAGGTAGCGAAAGCATTACCAGCGCAACAAGAGAGGGGGGCCCCACTAAGGGGGATGCAGAGATGTCGCTGCATGTTTATATTACCATTTCTGATTGTTTAAATGATCAGCCCTCGGGCTAGCCTAGAAATCTAGACGCACCCTAGCGGCAGAAAATCTAATTTGCAGCCAGGGTAGTCTAGCAACTCTCCGTTGGCTTGCGAGCTGGAAAAACCAAACTCTGGTCAGGCCAATCACATCGTGTATAGAGTCGGTAGGGGGGCTTAACATAATGACGACAGAGTTGCCACGGTTTCACGTGCTACTCGTAAACAAAGAAGCTGTTGAACAGCGGCCTTTCGAATCAGCTTTGGCCGTGACTCTGGAAGACTTGGAGTTAACTGAGGAATGACTGGGGTCATTCTTAAGAAAGGAAGATGAGTTTTGCTGACCGGATACGGCGAAAGTTTAATCTATCAACTAGCTCCGCTTCACCTTCTTTGTTGCTCTGGTTGGTTGTAGTGCTATCCTATTGCGTGCAGAGGGAATTTGAAAGCCAACTATTTATCCCGCCCATCGGATTGAGCCCTGCCAATGGGGAGTTCCTAGACCCAACATCTTGATGTGGGTCTGGCTTGTCAGGCTACCCTCGGGGGGCTCCTGGACGTTTTGTTATGTGCACGCTGCAGTCATCCGCGAGGGGCTGCAGCTTTTTATTTTCATTTTGTGTTTGTGTGTGTGTAGGCGGCAGTCGACCGTGAGGGGCTGTCGCCGCCATTTTATTTTGTGTTTGTTTTTGATTAAACACTTTAAATGTTCGCCGGTTCCCGCCTCCTTCTTCCCGTACAAACAAACCTTACTACAGTGGGGCCACGGGCAAATGCCTGCGCGAGTATTACTAATCTAAGCAGCACCTAAAACTTGACAGCAAAGTGGACAGTTTCATTATATAGAGCAGCTTTTGCATTTACATAATATTTCCTTTTGTTTTCCATTGAAAAACGAAAGAATGATTACGAAAACAAATGCAAATCAATTAATTGACATTCTTGCATTTGGTTAATTAACATTTGACTTTTTCATTTCATTAGAGTGACAAAGATAATATTCTCAAAACAAATGATCTGTGAAAGGTACAATTCAATTGAACTACCCAAATTTAACCACTTGAATAACTCCTTAATAAACATGAAAGTTAATGATCAAAGACACTGCACTATAAAATAATAAAGTTGCAGTCAATACCAACAAAATTTTGAGAGGGAATGATGCCTCTGTGGTGTTTGTTTGTTTGTGTGTGCGTGTGTTTTGGGACTTATAAAAGTCGAACAGCATCTGTATTCACCTGTTGTCACATACTATCATAATGCTATGGGATCTTATCACAAAGAAATCAATAACAACAACACACAGTCTTGTTTTAAGATGTGTACTCTTTTGTGCACAATATAAAATCCTTATTGATTGGAGCTGATCCTCTCATCTACGCCTTCACACCGTATAAAAGCCTGTCTGAATGTCCCTTTAAGTGTCTAATGGTAGGGTAGACTAGGCTAATATATGCCTGGATGCCAGCGCATTCTCTAACAAATAGTTGATGACAGTCTTTGCATCCATAAGAGAGCTCGTAATGACCATTGGTGATGGCAATAGAAGAGAGAAGTGAAAAAAAATCTATCCTTTTCTCTGCTGGAATCTCTAATAATCATTGAGACCTCCTCTGGCCACTAATCAAACACCATTAGCAGTGACGTGAATAAGGCTCTTTCAGCACGAACAGCGCTTTAATGAAGATTAAATGACAAGCGCAATGTGAAGCAAACAGCCAATCGGACAGACATAACAAAGGCCTAAAGCTTCTTAAGACATTGGCTGTTTCGCAATCTTTCTTTTTTTTCCCTCGCAATGCACAAACACACATTCATAAACATATTCGCAGGGGTGTAACCTACCTGAACGCTGGTCAGTGTGGTGTACTGGTAGGCTTTAATGACCAGGTAATTGGCTTCTATATCAATCAATCCCAGAATCATATACTTCCACCATCTTCGTTTCAGTATCGCCAGTAGATTCTCCTCTCCTGTGGGAAAACATGAAGGTACACAGTGAATTCGCTTATAAAGAGACTCATATTGTGTATGTGTACAGACAGTTTGCTGTGGTATTTTACACAATCAATATGCACTTATATGTACAAACTCTTTGGGAAAACGATCAATTGGTTGAATTGGTTTGAAGTCAAGCAGGTTGAAGGCAGATATTAATATGATACGATCAATGGGCAGAACATAATCCTGGATAAACCTTTTGCTGATGGTCCTGTAATATCCTTCCTATAAATCCTTGACCTCAGATTTTAGGGATAGATTAGGGATACATGGTATAGATGGTATGGTACCATATAATAAATCAGACATGACCCCAAAAAGAAAAAAAAACAAATAATTTGTATACAAAACTAAACATTTTTGAAGGAAATTAATACTTTTATTCAGCAAGGATGTATGAAATTGATCAAAAGTGGCAGTAAAGACATAAATAATGTTACAAAATATTTCTATATCAAACAAATTGTTCTTTTGAATATTATATTTATCAAATAATCCTTTAAAAAAATGCAAAGTTTCCTCAGCAAATCAGCATAGAATGATTTCTGAAGGATCATGTGACTGAAGAATCAGAATATTTTTTTAAAATAATATATTTTTGTTATTTTGCAATTTATGTACCTATTTATTTATCCTATTTTTTATTTTAATTTTTTTCCTTCATCTTCTCCCCTTTTTTCCCTCTCTTTCTTTCTTTCTTTCTTTCTTTCTTTCTTTCTTTCTTTCTTTCTTTCTTTCTTTCTTTCTTTCTTTCTTTCTTTCTCTCTTTTTTTCCTATTACAACTCTGATCATCACTATTAGTATAGCCAATATATTGTATATATAATGAGTATTGTTCTACATATATATTAGGAAACTTATAATAGAGATATACACATACCCAACACAATTTTACACACGCACTTCACATAATTACTTTCTGTTTTATGTGTTTTGTATTGATGGTATCGTCTAACTATGCTCTGTCTTGTGTAAAGCTTTAAAAATTAATAATAAAAAAGAATCAGATTTGCCATCAAAAGAATAAATGATATCTTAAAATATATTCAAATACAAAACATTTATTTAAAATGTTAATATTTCATAGTGTTATTGTATTTTGATTAAATAAATGAAACTGAATTTAAGAGACTTCTTTCAAAAAGGAAGGAAAAGAGACATCATAAACTTTTAAACCATAGTGTGTCATTCAACACTTTCCACAAGAAAAATGACAAAAAAGATAAGTAAACCTGAAGAAATAACATACACAGCAAAGAGTTTTCTATATGATCATAACAGTAGAAGCACTGCAGGTAATAAAGCAAGACGGTGAACAAAATGCTTTGCAGGCAATCTAACTCAGTTTCCCCATTATGCTTATTATTTCAGCTGAAGGAGAGTGGAAAGGAGACACACTTTCTCTTGGAGGCATTAGCCACGACACTTCTCAGTCGTTCTGATTTTCTAAATGAACAGAAGTAAAGACAATCTCTGCAGGGAGCAATCTTCTCTATCCAGAAACTTTTAATGGACAGTCTGACAGTGTATAGTTAAATAGTTTGGGGGGGAAACCATTTTCGTTTCCATTTTTCCCCAAAGTTTGAGCACTTCCTGTTAAACCACTAGTATTTTATTGTAAGACCACAAAAGTTAAAGGGGTGGTAAACCACGATTTCACTTTTCTAACTTTAGCTAGTGTGTAATGTTGCTGTTTGAGCATAAACAACATCTGCAAAGTTACAACGTTCAAAGTTTAAAGCAAAGGGAGAAATTTGCTTTTAAAGAAATACATTTCTAAGGACTACAGCAAACGGCCGCTAGGGACTACTACACATTCCTCCAGGGTTGCTGACATCACCAGCCCCAATATTTACATAAACCCCTCCTCCGAGAATATGAAATAAGGGGGGGGCGAGGACATTTTGTATCGCCGCGGGGAATAGTTGATGTGGTAGGCTAGTTAGTCGGCTTGAGTGTTGTTGCCAATGCCGACGAAACGCTGTTATTTTCATCCGGATTGCAGGTCCTCTTTGTTCAGCCTTCCTAGGGACGGGGGTGCGTTGCAGTGCGTTTAACATACAACGTTATATGCATGCGTGTATGAGACAGAGGGGAACAGGTCGCATTTGCAGCAGATATATGCTGCCCATCATAAATCAAAGCAAGAGACAGACAGGGGTCGGAGGAGAAGACCGGAAAATGTGACATAATGGACAATATTCATCTGTATTTGCAATACATGAGCCGCGGTTCAGCTGCACTAGACAAACACTGCCAGTGTTAAACGGGCACGCGCGGCTCCCGCTGCACATTTCACGGAGGAAAGCTTCCACAATCTTCACGAGTTCAATGGAGGATTCTTACAACGGCTTGTCCTGAAAGATGGATTTAAAAACAGAAGCTGTTTACGGGCCACAACCTGTAAGTATGATTTATTTTTCGTCGATGTGTTTTCCTGTAATAGTTTGTATTGTTAATTGTACGTTGTAGCAAGGAAGTACACAGATGACAACGCTCATTTGGCTCTGCAAACCAGTTTATTAAATGCTCATTCATACTTAACGTTATCCGACAAACACCTAACGTTACTAACTTTTTTTTAAATCTCAACAGCGAACTTGGCATTAGTGTAAATTATTCTTTAATTAGAGCTTTTATGTATTGTTTATCTACAGGCATGCTAAACATGGTTCTGTGTTTGATTTGAATACTATAGTAAAGCCAATGTTTAGTGTTCGTTCTTGCGACAGATATTTGGCTATAATCGTTCTAAAAATACAAAAGTAACAGTGCCATTCAGTAGCGATCACTATAGATCCGCAGTCTTTACTCTTGAGGACTGAACAGGTTCTGCTCGATCATCTTCACTAAAATTGTCTGGGTCTGATTCGGGCTCAAATTGGTATGGTTTTATTGACGTCATTGTTTCTAATACTACCCAAAGCACAGTCTACCGGTAAAGGTAAGGAGCGTGACGTTTCCGACAAACATGCACTAGGCGGTTAGCAAACAACAACACACTGGGCCAGCTAACCAATCTGAGCTAATTGCGTATTTTTGAGGGACTGGCTTCATACAACCCGGAAACCATCAGACCGTTTTTACAAGGAGGGACAGAGCAGTGTAGAATAAAGGTAAAATATATGAAAAATAATGCAATTTTTTTAAAACGAAGCATGAACACATGTTACAGTGCACCCCACAAACACAATCAAGCCTTCGAATGTGTTTTACCACCCCTTTAATTGATTCATTAGGCCTTTTCAACATTTCAAAGCTCCCTCCTGTAGGCAGTTTAAAAAAAACAGGAAATAAAGATAATTACTCTAATCTAATCGAACACAAAATAAATGTTTTGTTCATGCAGCTTCCATAATCTGACATTTAATTAGGAAATGAAAGTTAGGAGCAACTGGTAAAGTCAAGAGAAAATCTGCAGACAAAGAAAGAAAGATTTCTGAACAAGCTGCTCGTAGACCAGCAGGAATATAAAGCAAATTGTATGTTGCCGTTCACTTGCAACCGTATTCGGTGACTATAAAAACGAAAAGTACTGTATGCTAAGACAAAAGTGGAGAAGCGGTTAAAGAATTGAACAATTTAAGCATGGGGATAAATCCATTTTCCGTTGAGATTGTGTGACAGACACTGTACATGAAATATTGTGCAATTAAAAGGGAGGAATGGATTGTATTAAAGGGTTGGTTGATTATGATTTCACTTTTTCACTTTATTTAGTGTGTAATGTTGCCGTTTGAGCATAAACAACAATGTTGTCAAAAGTACTGACTTCGGTACCAAGTAAAAATGTGACGAGCGCTGTTGTGTGGAATCGTAAACACCTCTGATTGGCCATTGTGCTCACAGGCTCATCAAATATGTCTATGCAATATGTCTATGATTGGCTGCAATGATCAGCGCTTCAAAAACATGTTGTAAATATACATCAATGATGCTTTTCACCAAGCGGGATACACACGGGAGCGTCTATCAGCGGACTGGTCTGGGTTAGTGACATCACTAACCTTAAAATTTACATAAACCCTGCCCCCGGGAACATGCAACAAAGGCCATGTTGAGAAGAAGAAGAGTTGTTGCAGTAGTAGAGCACATTTGAGAGTCTGCTCAAGCTGTCACATCCGTCTTTTCACATTTATTGCAATACAGTACGTAACACAAATGCAATAGCATGTCATAAAAGCAGGATGACAACATAAATTATAACCGTAAATAAACAAAACTATATGTCCATGCAGTATATATTCTCTGACTCTGAAGGCATCTTACAACAGTTCCCACATGAGCGATAGATAATTATAGATTATCATGACAGAATATGTTAATCGATGACTTGAAGATAGTAACTCCACATCAGCTACATAATTAATCAACTAACCATTCAGAAACGTCCTGTTACATTCTACATGTTGTCACTTCTTCTTGAGTCTCTCCATCATTGTCCGACTCCGGTTTGAACATAAAAGGCTGAACAGTTTCGGACATTTTCAGTGCATGTCTGTGTGAGGTAATCGGAGCTGCTAACTCATGAAGCTCCGCCCACTTCCTGAAAGGAGCAGCAGCTCATTTGCATTTAAAGGGACACACACAAAAACAGCGCTTTTTTGCTCACCCTCAAAAAGTGATTTTTTTTTTATTATCCGTGGTGTATTTTGAGCTAAAACGTCACATACACACTCAAAAGACACACTCAACAGAGACTTATTTTACATCTGTAAAAAGGGGCATTATAGGACCCCTTTAAGCATGAATCCTAGATCAACTACAAAATCCATCCATTAACTACTTACAAAAACAAATTCAGGGATTTGGAACATTACTGATATTACTGATAAGCAAAGTCCAAATCTGTAGATCTCAAACAAGCTGCACATGTAATTTGACCTAAAATAATTCTGGTTTACACAAAATTACTATAATTAATAATAATATTAATCAATCAATCAGTTAATGAATAAAGTTCTGAGTTAATTATTTTTTCAATCTATTAAGTGACATTTCCTGAGATCTTAATGCAATATAATTCCCTGTGTTCATTACACAGTATGTTTCAATACCAGCTGTCAATCTGTATTCATTATTTCCTTTTCAGTTTCGAATACAAAACAGCATTAATGGAATTAAGTGTAACTGTTAAATGGTTTCAAAGAATAAAACGACTGAAAAAGACATGGCATTCACATAAAAAAAAAATGAAATGAGACGTTACAGGCAAGCGATACAATTCAATATCAATGACAATCAAATCCTACAGATTGCATGTAAGGAGAAGACATGTCTCCCCAAAGGTAAATCAAACAAATTAATTGAATAAATTACAGTAACTGGAGATCATAACATTTGCAGATGCCTTTTACTGGGGTCAGATTTGATGGTCCAGGGAAAAGTACTTTAAAGAAATAATTCACTCTGGTGTTGTTCTAATGCCATATGCCCTTCTTTACTTTATGGACCACAAAAGGTGAATAAAAAAAAAATTGTTCCACTCGTGCTCGTCCATATAATGGCAGGGAATAGCTACCAGCTTAAAAAAGATGCAAAAGTATCATAGAATGATCCCAAGTGACACGTGTCGTATATCCCCAGTGTTCTGGGAGAGTCCTGACCTTGGGTGCTTCTTATTTCTTATTAGTGCATCCTTGTTTCCTTCACGTTTTAGCTCCACCCCCTAAGGATGTGAGGGAAGGATACACCTATGTATCCTCGCTTATAACTTCTCACTCCTCGCGGTGCAATTAGAGAATTGAGATGCCCTTCAAGATGGATAAATTCGATTGGTTTCCAGGTCACGGGCTGAAGGACATAGTAGCGAGGACACAAGGAAGCATCCATTTGAGTATTGAGAAGCACCCCAATGTGTAACTGGTCCTACTCGACCCGCTCCGAATGGGATTTTAACCGGGGTCTCCGGTGTGGGAGGCATGAATGCCAAAGACTGCAGCCTCTAACATCAGTCGCTAGCACGCCTCTTGAGATCAGAGGAGTAGGTTTAAACACACAGCTCTTACTGGCCTACGTTACACTCACCACCCCTAAACCTCACTCCCATCCGGGTCATGGCACCAAATGTAACCGTTCCTACTCGTCCCGCTCCGAGCGGGATTCCAAACGGGGTCTCCGACGTGGGAGGAAGGCGCTCTAACAAAGACGTAGCTGCTAGCGTCAGTTGTCAATGCACCTCTCTTGAGATCAGGACAGTGAGGTTTACACGCACAGCTCTTACTGGCCTACGTTACACTTGGCCATTGTGCACGGCTACACGACATGCATGCTCGTTTGACTCTGTTAGCGCCGCAGTTCACTCCGCCTCGCCCAGAAAAAGCACACAAATTGTGAGAAATCAAGATGAACAAAAATGTGACAAATTACAATGGCTAGAAATCCCCAAAAAGTATCCGTGTACTCCGGACCAGTACTCCGTTGACAGTCAGAATGACAGTTGACAGATGTGAACACGATTAAAAATATCCAAAAAACCATTAGAACAGTGTTATATATTTTGTTGACTTGTGTACTTACATTATTCCAAAACGTTTCCAAGAATGTTTACATCCAGAGAAATAAGCAGAATTTAACCAGGACAAAATTTACCCAGGACCCGGACCATGTCCGTGCGTCGCCTATCAATCAATGACATCATACGCTTTAATATATTATGTGTTTTATTAGGTGAGCAACTGTTTGGATTCATTCATCGACAGAAAACAGTCATTGTTATATAGCTAACAGTTAGTTTTTTATTAATCTTTTCAAATCTGGTTTTCATGATTTACTGTGAGTACCATGTTTTACCATGCCTAATATCGATCTAGCTAACTGCAGTGTGCAACAAGTGTCTCATAGCCACAGAGCAAACGCACAGAGTAGCATTATAACATAACTTTCAACACATTCAAATAATGTATCTAATATGATAAAACAGCACTGCATACGCATGGAAGCGCTCGTCTGCGGCATAATAAAAGCTCTGCGAAATCCAGGCATCATCAAGCTACACCTTTGTTTTGAATAAGCGACTTCAAGCAGCGAAAAAATTGCGGTAACAGCACTAACAGAGTCACACAAACGAGCACGTCGCGCAGCTGTGCACAGACCAATGGCCAAGGTCAGGATTTTCATTAAATAATACATTAAATTTCTTATCGTATACCCCCAGAACACATGGAGGGGAAAGAAGGGCACACGGCATTAGAACAACACCAGAGTCATTCATGACTTTATTTTCATTTTAGGGTGAATGCTGTATCTCTTTAAATCCACTTTATCTGAAAGCAATTGAAGTACTGGAAACATGAGCAGCAGATGAGATCTAAAACCTTTCAGTGGATATGCACACACTTTGTGTCAGATACAATGTTATTATTATTATAATAAATTTTTTTGTATTATATGTAGTATATCAGATCATTGTAAGTATGATTTAAAAAAATGTCTCATGGTTTCACCATGCCTCGTTGATCAGGGCTCGGTTTGGACAATCCTCTTAAAATAAGAAAACCCTTAGGTTATAATTCTGAAGGGTTTTCTTAATGTTGTGCATTTGCCTGCAGATCTACATTTAAGTTATTATTCCCTCTGAAATAGATCTCATTTGGGCTTGTCCTCATTGAACACTGCTAAGCATCACCTTTTGTGCTCGACAGGAAAAAAACACTCATAGAGGTTTGGTAAAAATTGAGTGATATGAGTGAACTAACACTCTGTCCCTCTCAGCTTTATAAGGATATATGACACTGAACTGTTCTCTGTGAGGCCTCCATCGTTTAGCTTTTAAATCATATTATCTATTCCCACCTCCCATTTGTGAGAATGTTAATGGTGTGTGTCATTATATTGACTTTAACAGGATGACCACAGGCAGCAGCTGTGATAGAGATGTCATCACAGAGCTTGTTAAAGGGACTGACTGGGGAGAGCGTGCTGGTCAAACAAGGAGGAGAAAATTACTCTTACAGACAGGTCATTCTGAGAGAACATATAATAATCCTGTTCCCAAAGAGCGCTGGCAAATCCCACTGTGTTACCAGAGTTTCTAAAGATGGATCTCTCGACAGACCACTCTTCCTCACACTGCCAGCGCAGGGCCCATATGTCCTTTAAAGATGCCAATGAGAACAGCTTGTGGTAGGTCTCAGATTTGTAGAAAATGACAAAATTTGTAAAATATAAATTTTACAATCAAAAAGCCATGTTTGGGAAAAAAGAAATACACAAACTTTCTATTCACCAGACAATCCTACAAATACATAAAAAGATATAATAAAAAAATATTATGCAGCATAACGGTTTTTAACATTGATAATAATTAAATGTTTCTTGAGCAGCAAATCATCATATTAGAATGATTTCTGAAGGATCATGTGACACTGAAGACTGGAGCAATGATGCTGAATATTTAGCTTTGACATCGCAGGAATAAATTGGTTAAACAATATTGCTTTTTTATAACTTCTTTTTAGGCATGTTCTTATTTTAAATTTATAAAAACAAAGTTTTCTGTGAGGGTTGTGTTTATGAATATGGGTATGGTTAGGGGATAGAATATATAGTTTGTACAGTATAAAAACCATTGCTTATATGGTCTAAAGGAACCAGCAGTTTGCAATGAATATACAATATACATGTACAATTTGCTTTCTGTATTTTAGTTATTATTTTTGAAGCAATGAACAAAATGTTTAAAAACTTAAGGAGACATTGATGTGAAGTACAAAATAAACATACAAAAATATTAATTAAAATATTGGTTGCTTGTTGATAGTGTAAGGTGGTAAATGGTGTTGACACGGACATTAATAATTAATCACATGGAATTATATTGCGCTGAATAACCCACACTCAGAAATGGGACTTTGCCTTTTCAGAAGAATAAATACATAACAATATAAGAAGAATAATACATATATATAGAAGCGTTATGAATCAGCGAGTCGAATCATGATTCGGATCGCGTGTCAAACCGCCAAACTGCTGAAATCACGTGACTTTGGCGATTCAAACCGCTGAATCGACTCGCTGATTCATAATGCTTCGAAGCTTCATGATGCGGTGTTTTGAAATCGGTCATCACTATATAAGTCGTTATTTAGGGTTTTTTTGCGCACAAAAAATATTCTCGTCGCTTTATAAAGTTATTGTAGAACCACTGTAGTGAGATGGACTTTGTAACGACGTCTTTAGTACCTTTTATGGGTCATGAGAGTGTACAGAGCATTGTGCCAATGGAGGACTTTCTGAGCCATCGGATTTCAACTAAAATATCTTCATTTGTGTTCCGAAGATTAAAAGGAGGTCTTACGGGTGTCCAACGACATGAGGGTAAGTCATTAATGACAGAATTTTCCTTTTTGGGTGAACTAACCCTTTAACTTTCTGGTTATCATTCTTGGTGTGAATCTGTGGTGATCCTATGATGTAGTATAAAGCTCAACGAAAAGAGGTAAAGGCATCAACATGTAATGCAGTAGTCAAGACAATACATCTGTACTCAGGAGAACATGAAGCACTTATGATAAAAGCAGCCGTTAAATCAATAAATAATGCAGAAATCCTCTGTGCAGCTCCGTTTACTTTGGCAATTCCTAAAAGCCTTAGAACCAATATGATCACTCCTGAGACTAAAGGACCCTTCCAGAGACTCTGTATCTGTTCTCCCATTACAAACAAAATACTAATAACTGGATCAAATGTCCTATTTGCAGGTGTACATCAGATATTGTAGACTGACTTCAAAGAACAGATTAAATGAATTAACATTCTGCACAACTTGCACAATCATATATAAACTACTTTCAGGACAGCATGCTGTACAATAATTCTCCCTGTGTGTTCTGCATAAGAAAAAGTTGCACAGGACGGACATGAGGTTGAGCAAATGATGTCAGATTATTAATTTTTAGGTGATATGCTTTTAAAGTCAGCATGAAACAGAACTCTCAATGCTTTTCTTCCCTATTGTGATGTATATTTGTGTGTAACGGCCTCTCGAACAAGAAAAAATGTAGGGCAGGGCTTGATTTTGTCCATTGGGAATTGATTGAATCATTGGATCGTTGTGGTTTGCTATTGCTGCAATCGTTGATTAAAGATTACAAGGGCACATGAATAAAAAGGAGGATTCTGAGGATTTTTTGGCCAGAGCATAAAGACTACAGCCAGTAGAAGGAGCTGTTCCGCATGTTTTCAACCCACCCACAGGGGTGGGATCTCACTCACAGAATGTAAATGCGTTCGGCTCGGCCTCGGGCATTCATAACAGGGCGGTCCCGAGAAAAGTGAGTGTTTCAACTTTTCAATGAATTCCTATAAAAGTTAAGCTTCCATATGCAATCTGAAAACGCGCCAGACTGGACACGCGCTGTGAATGATTGCCGCACTTACCTCAGCTCTGCGCTCTCATGATGAATAAAATCTGACTCCTGCTGCGTTTGCGCTGTGCCTTTCGTTCGGCTCACTCACACTTTATTGAATAGACACGTTCAGTTTTTAATTGCAGTGTTTATTCTCTAACTGAACAAAATTATTGTATTATTATGAAAATCAAAACGACGGTGGGGTGGAGCCGCGGTGGGCAAGAGATGTAACCAATAGCCGTGGCTTTGGGAGTGGCCTCATTGGGCAGCGAAGTACATTCTGGGAGTTGTTGTCTATCATCCACATGAGACAAAAATACATTTTCTGTCTTTTCTCAGTCTAAGAGACACCAAATTCAAAAATAATTTCACATTTCTACTACATAAATAACCCAGTTTAAATACACATTCATCTTCCCAGCGCTGAAGTACCCCTTTAACTACGACTTTTGCCTGAATACACGCTTAGTTTTCTGCTTATTATTAGTTAGTAATAGGGTTGTAACGGTATTCGTACCGAACCGTTTCGGTACAGGGCTTTCAGTTCGGTGCACGCGTGTACCGAACGGTTTCCGAATGCAATCTTTAACAGTTAACAGTCGGCTTATTTTAAGCGCGGAACACACTTCAATCCGAGTTCCCACACAAACATATTAAGTATTCAGTCCATTTTTTCATGTAATTCAAATGATAAATGCCATTTTGACGCTCTTTAATGTGGCGTGACTGATCACTGATCACAGTTCAAGTGGCCGCGCGGCGCGATCATCTGTGAACGCAATCGATCATCTCTTCCTAAAGAATAAACATGAATGAACATCTGAAGGTATGTTAGGATACATTACAACTTACTGTCATGTATCATATGTGGTGTAATCGCTCAATCAGTGTTTCAACGGCGTTAAGACCTCAATATAACTGCTTGTAAACTAATGTCATGTAACGTTAGCATCACATTTACCTCAGGCAGTCATTCAGTGTCCACAGAATTTTATTCACTAGAGTGACTCTTTCACTAAATATATGCACTATATTAGCCTATATATTCATTATATTAGCCTATATATTCATTATATTCTACTGAACCTGTCAGTGATGTCTTGATTATTTCATGCATGTTTAAATAAACCTGTCATGAACATGACAGACACTGTGTAGGCTATAAATTATTTTATTATATTTCAACAACGAATTGAAGAAAAAACTATTTTATAATTAGATTTAGAAGTTATTGCAAAAACTGCCTTATGTGAAGTTTGCGTGTTTCTGTACTATGTTATTTGAGTGTTGATTATTATACCTAAAAATAAATAGCAACTGAATTTATGCTAATAGTTTGGGCTCTGTTGTTAACCTTTAATATTAATGTGCAAGTAAGGCTCCCTATATATTTTACAGCAATATCTTTAATAAACTTTGTTATAATTTAATTAAATTTAAGGACAGTCACTTTTTTTTCAGTAAACCACTATTTAATAAAAATAAATAAAAAGCAATTTTGTAAAAATGCTGAACCAAACCCATATCGAACCGTGACTTCAAAACCGAGGTACGTACTGAACCGTCAGTTTTGTGTACCGTTACACCCCTAGTTAGTAAGGTAGTTTTTGTAGGGTTTACGTTTAGGTATTGGGTAGGGTTAAGGGATGTAGAATATGATCATGCAGAATAAGGCATTAATAAACTATAAACAGTCAATATCCTAGTAATATGCATGCTAATAAGCAACTAGTTCATAGTGAGAATTGGAACGTAAACAAAAGTGTTACCTTTTTTTCCATGTTTGTCTTATTGTAAAGCACGTCGGGCAACACCTGTTGTATTAAATGGTGCTATAAATAATTAAGGTACAAGAACAGTGACAAACTTACCATATTTTTTTTTTTTTTTAGATGAAGCTGGATATCACATATAAAATGTAATGAGGTTGTTTGACAACAATGTAGCATACTGTATCCTGTTTTACATAAAATTGTTGGCAGTGTAGAGTATATAATGTGCAGTATGTTAGATTAATATTGCTTCCATTCATCCATCACATTGTAAATGATGCTTTGTGGGGTACAGTATGTGCACGCTTTCTGTATACTACACATTCTTGTAAATGTAGAATGTAGGTCATACAGACAATTTGTATACCGTGCTTAGACTACATCTGAATATTTACATTTAGACACTTGCACCCAAATGTGTCAAACAGACCAAATTTAACAGGATGTATGAACATGTATTAATTTAAACATCAAATGATTTTTCAACAAACAACTTTTTAGGTTTGGTATCTTTAGATTCAGTGTTAATGCCACTGTGAATTGCATTCAAGGGATACGTTTTATCTGTATGTGTGTGTTGCTTGCTAGGAATCAAACCCATGACCTTGGCATTAACAGCACCAAACAGAGTTACTACAGAAAATAATATGGTATGCCATTCTGAGCATAAGTGCCATCGCAGACTCTCTCCAACAAAATCTGTGTGTGGTCGTGAAGGGCTTATTCACACTCAACACTGGCTGAGGAGGATGCATGCACGCCCCATCATCGTGTGGACACAGTTTATTGATTATCTGTCTGTGGGGGAAACAGAATAGAGTCAAGGCGTTGTAGCAATGCAAACAATAAATCTCTTCCCTCACTCCTGCCAGCTCAACACTTCTAATCTGTGTCAGTGAGAAGAAGTGGATACAGCTGGCCTCTAAAAAGCCAATAAAGAAGCTTTCTGGGGTAATCATCAATGTAAAGGACAAACCACCGACCTCACACATTACCCAGCAATCCTAGCACTCGATTTTGCAGGAGATAATGAAGACGCCGTGATGGATATGCTAAATACTGACTGCAAACTCAAAGCGGAGGCCATCTCTCCTCCTATAGTGTATAACATGCATTTCACATGTATAACCTACAGTTTCAACAGGGTATTTTATGCCATTGAAATGCATCTGAAGGCAGCGCGAGTAGGGCCCTAACGAGGATCAAATTCCGAATTCAGTCAGAAAAATTATTTTTCACTATAATGTGGAATGTCACAGAGTTTGACAAAATTTGGATGAATTAATCAAAAGCAGGACTGTGCACTTAATCAAATCATGATATGGACTACTGTCTGTGAATATTAAAGCACAAAAATGAAATATGAAGTCTCTGCATGCATGTCCCTGTGTGAATGAGTGTTGCAGTGTCATTTAATACAAATACTCAAGCAAGCATGACGCTTGTGGTGTTTTTAGTGCCTGCCTCACTACTTTTCCAATCAGCTCTGAGAGTTCACTAAAAATAATTTAATATATATATATATTTTTTTTAATATTATTTTTTAAGTAATTTCACACTTTTTCTTTCATGTTTACTTTTTTTCTTTTCAGTAAACCTCTGTTGTGCAGCACTTTGTTTGCCAAAAAAAATCAAGGGATAAAAAAGAATGATAATTTGATTGCATTTTAAAAGATTAATTCAATGGTAGTGTTGTATGTCTTTATTTGATTACCACCTTTTTTGACAATACATTTGTATTAAATCATAAATCATTAACACATTTAAACAAAAAAAATAAAACAATTCAAAGTGACCTATTTAATATATATATATATATATATATATATATAAAGAAAAAAAGTCTAAGTTCTTAAAGGTGTCATGAACTGGCTTTTTAATTTTTTTATACTGTTTTCTGGGGTCAACTTATGACGTTTGTGTGTTTTTTACATTCAAAAACATCATAATGAATAAGTAATAGGCTATTTTCTGCCATGGTTTTGAGGCTTTCTGAAAAACACTCGGTTTTGATGGGCGTGCTGCACTGAAGACTTTGAAGTAAACGCCCACGGCTAGGATTGGATAAGATTTGCATATTTAATGGTAAATGGACTGCATTTATATAGCGCTTTTAACAGACCCATGGCCATCCAAAGCGCTTTACATATTGCCTCACATTCACCCATTCATACACTGACGGCGGTGTCAGCCATGCAAGGCGCCATCCAGCTCGTTGGGAGCAGCTGGGGTTAGGTGTCTTGCTCATGGACACCTCGGCACGTGGTCAGGTTGAACCTTCCGGTTTGTAGACAACCAACATGAGCCACTGCCGCCAATTGAGCTTCAGCTCCCTCAGTACATGTGGGGATTGTTTTGAAACGCTCACAGGACTCGCAAAATGCCTTTATCAAACAAACACAATGATTCATCTCTCATCCACCCGCGATTGATTGGAATGTTATTTTTGTATTACTTGGCCAGCCCGATGTGAATATAACCGCGAACCGCACACACACACATACACGCGCGCAAGAAATGAATGTTATTTCACTATTTAAGATAACCCGTCGGCAGGCCGGTGATACATTTTAGTAGCCCGTCTGAAAAACACCGGGACGTTGGCCTTTGCGAGCACTGGCGTTACAAGTCTGATCACAAATTAATTAAAAACACCTCGCCACCTTGGAATTATAAGGTTTTATCTGCTTTCTGACTGGTTTGGAGATATTGAGCTTTAAAGCTTTTTGCATTCCATTTGACCGTGTAGAAAGAACCTTTTTATTTTCTAAATAAAAAGTTCCAAAAAACATAAAAACTTAAAAAACAACATCACATAATGTAAATTAGATGTCACAGAATAAGAATATGTGAATAACAAAATTTTGACAAAAATGTCAGATAGAACCTTATAATTCCAAGGGGACGACCTTCTCCAGCCTGTGACCGCGTGCTAAGGTATGTAATCAATAGATATCAAACGATCTGTAACAATGCAATACTAACACATATAAAAAACATGTTTTACTCACATTAGTCTGTTGCACCATTTCTGTCAGATCCAATATAGGACGCACGGCATTGTGTCTTAATCTCAATATGTCTGCAAATCCAGTCTCGACCTGTATCTTGTTTACAATCAATTCTGCGGTGAAATGAAGCGAACAAGCGCGTAATGTCTTACGCACGTGAGCTGGAACCGGTATGTTTATTGCTCTGTTTAGCTCCACGAGTCGGTGGGCGGGCTTGAGGCGGTGCTCCTGCATTCTATGACGTCAATGGTCAACATATTCTGAGAGCTCTCGTTTTCTGGGCCTGGTGTCTATAAAAGCTTTTCTTTGACTAACAAGGATGTTTTCAGCTCTGAAACTTACAGGATATTCTTATATCACGATTAACCTTTATATATCAAAGGCTCAAGGGAAAGTTGATTTCTCAATTCATCACCCCTTTAAAGTTTTATGAATTAAATGTATTATTACACATGCTTTCTTGTTATTAAAATTAAATTAAACAATTAAAATTGAATCCAGAAAAATAAAACAGAATTTAGGAAAAATACATTTTGGGAAAAAAACTAAAGAGAATTTTGGGAAAAATTAAACTGTATTTGGGAAACAATAAAACAGATAGGTCCCTTAACATTTTTGTTACCCTTTTAATAAATTGTTACATTAAAAAAATTTTTACATTTTAAGAAATCCAGACAACGAAAAAAATTGAATATATCAAATTTAATATATTCCCTACATAAGTAATGCCAGGAAACATATGAAACAAAAAGGTATCAGATAGCAAATGCCAACAGTTTGAATAATGTGAACTCACTCCAAAAAAAAATCATTACCTTTAACTTCCATCAAGCATCATAACTAGCAAAACTTGATTCATGTTGGGATGGAAAATGCGTATAAACCCATGTATTTATTTTTTTGTAAATGGATGTTTCTCAGAGACAAGCTGTGAAAAGATAAAAATGACAGATTTTGCTGTTGCAATCCACCAGGAAATCAAGCTTTGAGACATCTCAAAAAATAATTGCGTCCTAATATCAGCGATTCAAAAGGTTCCTGATGCCAGCACTCTAGACGTCTGTAGATGCCAAAGTAAAAACAAATCGCAGCAGCGTAAAATCAATATCAGGGGTATCACATCAAAATGATTAATTAGCGTATTGAATGCAGCTCTGTGGGGAGAGTCACAATTGCTGTACAAGTTGTACAAGCCTATAATGTCAGATTATGGCAGTGATGAATGTGAGGGGGCGTGGCTCTTCACAGCTCAAGGCCAAAAGGCACAGAGTGAATGGAACTCTACACCTGCAGTAGAACCTGTTCTAAATGGCAGAGACTGGTGGTCTAAGGCCATGCGTCCCTCAAAGCATTTTTCCTAACGTCAGCGTATTGGTTAAAATTTGTTTTCAATAGGAGCGCCGCTTATCTAAAAACACCAGGAGGGTTACGAGGCGCTGAACGTCTATCCACGCTGAGAGCTTGACATTTGTTCTGTATGCCAAGAGTTGAAAAATGTCCAACTTTGGATAAAACACATGCAGTGCTCATCACTGTCACTTTTTACCCAGCTGTCCAATCACAGTGGAGGAGGGCCGGGACAAATACCATACCAACCAACCGTCACATCCTGCTTTTGCAATCGCAATAGACAACAATAACAAACACAACAATGAACAAAATCATTTAAAACAAGAGCCAGAGCAAATAGGCCTATAACATTGTACCAACATATTTATAATCTGAAAAAAACGATCTGCGAAATCAGATACTAGTGACACTTCAGTGGATAATTCGTATAATAGCAACCCTTACGAAAAAGAAGTATACTTTAAGTTCATTTAGCCTACTCAAGTAATGTTCAAGTATATTTTTAAGTATACTTGGTTTAGTAAGTATATGTACTAGAAGTATACTTGTAAGTGTACTATTTCAATACTGCTTTTTCAATACTGTGGGACTAAATTGGCCCACTTTTTAGTATATAAAAGTATACATTTAAGTGTACGATAAGTGTAGTAAACTTAAGTGCACAGCTAGTTTTCTTTAATTGAACATAGCATCATATTTATAGTTTACTCTTTATACATTATTTATGCATTTTAAGTATACTATGTTCCCATTTCGCCAGGTGTATGACAGGGCCCAATGGCGGGGAAAGAGTAAAGTAGATTCGAAGTAAATTCCTATGTACACTACCAGTGGGACTAGCCTTCACAAAAATTCAGATACTCAGAATTATGAACACATCTGTTTTCTTTATAAATCAATATTTTCAAACGTTAGTTTATAAGACCGTTTTTAAAACGTATGTGAAAAAAGTATATTTAATAGGCTATCCAATCAAAAGAGTAAACACAACTACAAGCCAATTGACCGTTCACAAAGACCCGCCCCCTTTATTTACTGTTGCTATGTCCGACAAGCCATGGCGCTCTCACTACAGACAGGACAGAGCTAGTTACTTTTGATATTGTTCAGGAATCATAGAAATCAGAGGAACTCAAGATTGAGATACTGATGTGTTTATTCCACAGGTGACTTCCATCATATACAAATTACACACACCTCTTCCTCAGTACATGCACCCAACTTTATACTCTCCATTACTGCTAGTGGACCAAATAACATCCCACTCAAAACATCCCCCTTCCTTAGACACATTATCACCATCACATAATTTACAATAATTCACTCCAGACCATGAAAACTAAGTCTCAACTTTGAAATTGTAATTTTTTAAAAGAAATGTATACAATAAATACCGTTTTGTGGCTCTTTAATGTGTCGTGATTGCTGTAGCACCTGCTCGTGAACCGATTATCTCTTCCTTCTAGTTCATTGATAAGCATGAAATAAACATGAATGAACACTAAAAGAAATGTTGTTTCAACCGCGGAAAGACACAGTGTAAACACAGTTTTTCCAAGTTCAAGTCCACCAATGTTAATCTACTAACTCTCCTGACTGCTTTGTCAGACAAAACGGCAGTTTCGGCGATGTGATTGGTCAGATGAATTATAGCCTACTTAGAATACTTAATAATACTATTAAGTATATCTTGATCAAAAGATTGAGTACAGTATAAGGTTAAGTACACTTGAGTGCAATTTTAAGTATATTTCTGAGAAGTACACTATATTGCCAAACGTTCTGGGACGCCTGCCTTTACATGCACATGACCTTTAATGACATCCCATTCTTAATCCGTGGTGTTTAATATGGAGTTGACCCATCCTTTGCAGCAATAACAGCTTCAACTCTTCTGGGAAGGCTTTCCACAAGGTTTAGGAGTGTGTTTATGGGAATTTTTACTTTTTTTTTTCTAGAAGCACATTTGTGAGGTCAGGCACTGATGTTGGACGAGAAGGCCTGGCTCACAGTCTCCGCTCTAATTCATCCCAAAGGTGTTCTGTTGGGTTGCAGTCAGGACTCTGTGCAGGCCAGTCAAGTTCCTCCACACCAAACTCGCTCATCCATGTCTTTATGGACCTTGCTTTGTGCGCTGGTGCGCAGTCATGTTGGAACAGGAAGGGGTCATCCCCAAACTGTTCCCACAAAGTTGGGAGCATGAAATTGTCCAAAATGTCTTGGTATGTTGAAGCATTAAAAGTTCCTTTCACTTTTTCACTTTCCTTTCACAAAAAAAAAATCCTTAATTTAATTTTCCGTTAAATTAATACAGTACATTGTTGACCTAATTTTACAGATTTGTTTTAGAGTGATAAGAGTTATGCATTCTGACTACAATATACAATGTGACTGTATGTGCAATGTAAATTGTTATGTTTTTATTGAGTATATAGCTGAATAAATATAAATAAATATCTGTGACGTATTTATAATATAACAATTCTACAGACAATATATACAAATGCTCAAATGCCTATCAGTCGATACAGCATTTCATCACCAAAATGGGTTGAGGGTGGCATTTAGGACAGTACTAAACCTGAGCTAAGCTAAGCAAGTGCAGTTTTCACACATGATTTCCTCTATTTTCCTACCACTTCCCTCGTAGCAACTGTTTTCCGCTTCTTTTTGTGATTATAACCGTTATTGCCACGCACTCGTTTCTCTTTGCCAGCATCCACTTGGCAGCCATGGCGCAGTGCTGACAGATTGGTAAGAAGAATTCTGGCATGCAATTGCATTTGTTTTCTATTCCTGAAACAATGGGAGAGAGAGAGCCATATGTTGGGCAGACACGGCCCTGCTGGAACAAGAGCTATTCTGACTCGGTGTGCATCCTCACACCGGGTAGATGAGCTATTCTGATACACGGTTTCTACCATGCTTTGAAAGTCTATTCTTTCAATTTTATCTTTCAATATCAGCAAACTTGATACTAATGCAGCTTACTTGATACAGTGCAGTTTCAAAAGGCCATTTATACAATGAAATTGTGTCTGAAACAAAGACATGCATCAGAAAAACAGGATTCTTTTAAAATACAAAAGACATACCCACTGGGATCAAAAAATGATAGCGTTGTTCCATTTTCAAAGGTTCCTCAGAGGCTGGCTCATGCAACCGAAAGCTTTCGAAATTTATTAAAAGTTAGACAAGGTGTATTTAATATTGCCTCTGATCAGCAGAGCGCAGTGTTCTGGAATTGCCATAATATGAATCAGGCTTAACGCATGGCAGAGCAAAACACTGTCGCTTCAAACATTTCTGTCAGCCATCAGCATTAGCCCCGAGTAATTAATAACTGCCTGGCCGCATTCGTACAGGAAACCGCATTATGCCTGCACCGGTAAAAAGTGATGTAGTTGTGACTGGAAAGAGAGAGCGAAGACTGATATCCCTCTGTAGTCCTTCTCCAGTTCTGCAGCCTCATGGCTTAAATCCAATTTGAACGGAGCATGAGGGTCACGACAGCAACAAGGTACAGAGAAGAGGTGAGAAGCCGGCAGGAAGGGAAAGAAATGAGAAAAGCAAGTTTCACTTTACCAAGGCTATTGTAAGATGACAGCTTCTACGTTGTCGGACTGTAAAAGATGAGCATCATTGTTTGGCCAGAGCTCGTGGACACAGGGCGGCTGACAGGCAGCTGCTCTTGTTGCCCTCTCATTATTCTGAAAGCACACATTCCCAGCCCACTTTCTGTAGCGTGCGGCCATGTTTACCGAGGCTGCAGACACAACTCCTTGGTCACTGGAGTAGAACAAAGAGAGTGGGCCAATTTGGCAGGGGACGCTTGGACGTGTCTACCCGACGGCTCGCTCAGAGAAGCGTGCTTGGAAATAATGAGTTTGTATGCAGTCTTTGAGTGCGATGTTTGCATGCTTCAAACTACAGTTCCATTAGGCTTGTCAATTAAAATGATGCATTATGGGGGGAGGGGGGGTTATAAAAAATAGTCACTATGACAAAAAAACTTGACAGAATGACTACTAAAAGTACTGGAAAGTTATCCAATAAACCCCAAACGTCACTATCTATCACTATCTATCAAATGTTACTACACTCTAAAAAAAAAAAGGTTCTATATGGCACCAAAAACGTTTCTTCGTCGTAATCATAGAGAAACCACTTTTGGTGCTATATAGCACCATATCTTAACATGTTCTGTATATGGTAGCGGTGCTATATAGCACCTTAGTCAAAGAACCGGTGAAGAACCTCTGAAACCACCAAAATTGGTGCTATAGCACTTAAAAAGGTTCCCCTATGATTACGAGCCAAGAACCATTTTTGGTGCCATATAGAACCTTTTTATTAGAGTGTCCTATCTGTTACCAACTATCACATTTTCTTCAGAATACTACACTGTAAACCCTAACGCACAAAATAATTAATTGGTTGGAGTAGAGCCAACTCAAATTAAACAAATTCGTTCAAACAAATTAACTTTTATGAGTATTTAGAACTTTCTTTTTCTTGTGAGTTCACACAACCGACACATTTTAAGTAATCTGAAATTGAGTTTTATGTGCTTATAATTTAAATTTTAATGAAACTGGGCTGGGATTTCAATTTCCCAGCAAGCTTTGCCATGACACTCAAAAGGGAGAGGAAATGCTAAAATTAAGTGTTATATGCTGTGTGTGTGTGTGTGTGTGTGTGTGTGTGTGTGTGTGTGTGTGTGTGTGTGTGTGTGTGTGTGTGTGTGTGTGTGTGTGTGTGTGTGTGTGTGTGTGTGTGTGTGTGTGTGTGTGTGTGTGTGTGTGTGTGTGTGTGTGTGTGTGTGTGTGTGTGTGATTAATACTAAGTGGGAGATTTAGTAGTGTTTAATGTTTTGTTATGCTAGTTTAGAACAAGCGGCAACCTCCCGAGGTCTCTCTTGAGTCCAACACGGGAGTGACTAAAACTGCAATTCATTGACTGGCCACTAGAGACAGGCTCCAAAAGGGAGTCAAATCTGTATCTCTCCCATGTTAAAATGCCCAACTTTAAAGTAGAAAAAAAAAAAAAAAAAAGTTTGCAGCCTGGTACAAAAAGTGGTTTTGGTCTATACAGCTCATTTTGCCCTTCATGACAACTGTGAGGGGGGTGATTTTTTTTTATAATTAATCTGTTTATATTACATTAAGCCTTAAATTTCTGCATAATTAGGGGCGTGGCCACTTGAGTGACAGGTGTACAACCAGGCACCTCAGCTCCACCTACGTCCCACCTCTTTGCCCATTTTCAGTTATCCGGGAATGACGTGCGGTGTTAAGATGATGGGGGCGGCCGGCTCCGCCCACTTTATGCTTCAAAAATGATCTTCAGAAACCTCCGGGTGACGTCACGGACACTACGTCCATATTTTTTTTTTTACAGTCTATGGTTTAGAAGAGTTTCTGTTATGTTGGGGGGGAGGGGGTGGAAGGGTTACCATCATGATGACGAGTGGAGCATGAGCTTAGTTATAGAACAGATATATTTTTTACGTTTTACTCATTCAGTAAGTGCTATGCTAATGCTATCAAAGCATTGTGTTACTAATTAGCACGGTAGCATTTATTTAATTAGCTAGTTAAAGCTAGCCAAGTTTTCACTACTTAAAAATATTTGAGATTACTTGATAATTTTAAATTGTGTATGAATTAGCTTACTCAAATATTTCAAGTATGAGTACAAAATTGCCAGTTCTGCCTACATAAACCTTACATTTCTTAACGTTTAAATTCATATCCCAGTTAAACTTAAGGTTGTCACATTTTCCTGGTTTTATATAAACTTTATATACATTAGGCCTACATCAAAAAAAGGAGGAAAAAAAAGAAACCAAATACAATTCTATTTTTTGTATTAATAAATAATACATTAATAAATATATATAATAAATAATAATATTAATAAATAAAACCAAGTAAATTGTGTTTTAAGCATTTTTACATTTATTCCAAAATAATAACTAAAGGCAGTAACAATTTAAACAATATATTTTATTTGTGCATTAATGTTCAACTGTTCTTTTTAATAGTCAACTTATTTTTAGATCATCAGTCATGCTCAGGAAACACTGTCTGTCAGAGACACGAAGATGTATCTTTAATTTCCCCAAGCTGATTGCTCATTAAAAAAAAGCCACATCATGTTTTCAGGCCATTTCAAGTTTGATTTTGACATGACATAAAGCGGTGATATTTAAGTGGCTGAGTTGTTTACTTACTTTTTAATTAGTCTTCCCATTAACGCCATCATTTTGTTCATTCAGACTGATGCGGGAACAAGCATGAAAACAAGAGGCGGGATTTATTGCATAACCCAATTATATCCAATCACAACCAATCTAGTCTAGGCAATCAAACATTTCTTCTGAAGAAACCACTTTATAGGATAAAGTTTTTAAGATTGATCAACGTTAATCAATTACTAGTGATGCACCGAAATGAAAATTCTGGGCCGAAAATTTAGGATGCACTTGGCCAAAAGCCAAAACTGAAACCGAAAATGGCTTCTTTTAAAAACGTATACTAATATATATATATATATATATATATATATATATATATATATATATATATATATATATATATATATATATCAGGAACCAATAAAATAATCAAACTTTTATTAAGTTACATAACAAAACCTAAAATATTTTTAACAATAAATATAAATCATAATACCAAATAGGCCTAATATTATTCTTCAAATTTTATGTTCCATCAAATAAAATAGTTTTTTAACAGTTGTGCACACAACTGCACACAAAATCACAGAATGGTTCTCATTAAGAACATGAGATGCTGCACTGAATAGTCTCTCACTGTGTGTCACTGTTCTCCGGGAAAAATGGCATTTGGGGGGGTAAAATATGTGTTTTTTTGGCAGGGTTGCCTGGTAAAATTCGCATTCCTGGGTCTAAATATCACATAATTGGGGTCGCTTCAACCCGCGGACATGGAAAAACATCCCGCGGGAAAACCGTGGACTTGGCAACACTGCTTGGGGCAGATAAATACCTGCGTGCATGGGCGTCGGAACCATGGTCGGAACCATTGTATGTGTTTTTACCACTTTTTACGATCAATGATATTGGACCCACTCACTTTTATTGTCTCTAACATTGAGAACATGTCTGTTTACCTACCCCTAATCGATTAACACTTATTATTAAACACGTTAGCCACTTTATTTCCACTTTTCTAATATTTTCTTCATTTTTATTGAAAATAAATGCCTTTCCGATCTGATATGTGATGGGAAAAGGGAGAAGATTGAGCTCGGCGAAAGGCGGACTCGAACCGCGGGTCGATTTGTGTCAAAACTAGATACCGTGCGTCTTTCCCCTACACTACTGCCGCTCTCAATCATATGGCGATTTCCGTAATTTTGTCTTTCAGAACTATACATTTAGCAAGCAAAACGGTATATGTATTTAATGTAATTGGCATCTACTCCAGTAAAAAAATTCTGAGGACCCACCCACATTTTTTTTGCTTCCGATGCCCATGCCTGCGTGCAATCCGCGCAAGCAATGGAAAGCGGCCTTCGTTCGCGCGCCAGTAGTCAAGGGGATTGTCGCTTCTGGCAATGGGTAGTTCAGCTGGGTACTTCTCTATTTGTTCTCATACCGCTGACATGCTTAATCTTTGATAGGCAGATGCGTCGCGTGATAACGGCTGGACCGTGAGTGAAACCTTGCGCACGGATGGGAGGGGCGGGTGACATTCATTTTCGGTTTACGTTTTCGGCAGTTTTTTTTTATTTCGGCCCTAAACTGATAATGCCATTTTCGGCGGCACCCCTATCAATTAACATTACAAATATCTCACAAATATTTGCCAACAATCTTTTTTTTTTTTTTTTTACAATGGGGTAATTTTGTTGCAATAGCTTACACACCGGAAGCTTGATTTCAAATGGTAAATTAAATTTAAATAGACAAGTAAACAGTAATAAAAAAAGAAAAAAAAAGAAAAAAGACTAATAATAGCACAAAAAATGGACTGCTTTATTTTGTTCAGGTTGGTCTAACAGGTTCAAGTAATAAACTGAACAAAACATTGGATAATCTTCATTGATTAACTTGTGTAACTTTAATGGATTAATCTCTTTTTTACAGTCAAGAACGGTAAGGGATTGTTTGTCTTTTAGCAGTCCCTTTAAGACCAGACACACATGGATCCAAAATACTGTTCATGTTACCTTCTTCCTGAACCGTTTACGACTGTGTTTACGTTAACACTCACCAAGATGGGCATTGTAACATTATTTTTGAGTGTATTAGACCATTAATAAGCTTGGAAAAGGAGCTAATTTTTGCACTTTTATGTCAGAGGTGGCTTTATTACTGTATGTGTGTCCGCTTCACATGAGAGCGCGAAATCTGCAAGAATGAGTAGAATTATGAGCAATCCCGCACGAAATTTAGACCCGTCACACCAACACTATTTAACCGGAGTGAATGAGAGGAGACGGATGAGTGTCAACTCAATTTCGGTTGGAGAGGAGAGCAAGAAGCGCAGCTGGTATCGGTGTATCAATAATGTAGAAAAGAATATTGGTATCGTTTCAGATATTTCAGTATCGATACATATCGAAATATCAATATTTTTGACAACACTAATCCAAAGTCCTTTTTTTCAGGCAAGTAATTTCACTCGGCGGCCATCTTTGAAACTATTTCAGTCATGCGAGTGCAGCTCCTATCTCTTTGAATGGGGAAACATCAAATTCTCCAAAGTTGTTCACCTAGCTTACGATTAAATTTCATATTTGAAATCACCAATGAAATCTGACAGCTGTATCATAAATGTATCTCAAAATCATGACAACCCCCCACCCCCCCTACATTTTGCATGCTGGACTAGCCAATGTGTGTGTGCGTTTCTATAGCAAGCAGCTTCTAACGGCAGCTGACGCAAAGACCAATTGGTGATTGGCTCTTTTATTTAGAAGGCGGGACTTATTTAGCCATATTGCAGGCTGCACTTTCTCCCCTTTCTAGTCAAATGACTGCACCGTCTTTGTCTAATGTCTTTGGACAATCATCCTGAAGTTTATATTGCAATATTGACCAATTATGGCCTTGCTTAGGATCTTGCACTTTCATGGAAATATTCTATTCCAAAAGACAAATATACAATTCAGCAGGTTTATACAAAAACATTTGAGAGTTGTGTACTAATATTTTTGATTAATTCTGGTATAAAATTATGAAAGCTTAAAGTGAGTAAAGAGTTATCAAAAATAATTTACGGTCCTGTTTAGCTCTCAAAAACATGGCTCATCCATTAATGGTCATAAAAGGAGCTTATTAGAACAACCCCATTTCTGTATAAAAAGATGAAAGACGTGATCTGTTATAAATAGACTGTGAGTTGGCATATTTCTCAGCTCAGAACACGACTCTTTTCCATATCTATTCTTAGCATGCTGAAAGTATGCCAGAAAACATTGTGTCAAAGCTGTCTGCATGGACTCAACATGAAATCAATTAAGGAACAAAACTTTAACCTGACTTGCAGGCTAGACATTTCTATAGCCTACATTATTACTACAGCTGCATTTAGACTGATTATGCACTCCTACATGTTTCATTTAGTACTTTAAAATAAACAAAAGACAGAGTGTTTGCCTACATTTAGGGTACATTTACATGACAACGATGTACTAAAAAACGGAAACGTTTTCCTTCGCATTTTTGCGTACACATGACAACGTTGTAAAAACTAGTCTCCATTCACACATATCACACATATATATTGTAGGATTATGAATTGATACATTGTTATATCTATAGGTCCAATGGAATAGAATATAACTGAAAACATATCTATATTGTGTTTTACATTTTGAGGTAAACTTGAGGACATTCTAAGGAGATTACGTCAGGCCGTGTAAGTGTTTGAGACATTAAGTATTTTGTCTTTATGCACTTCCTGACCATTTAGCATAACAAGCTCAAGAGTACAATATCGTTTGGCTGATTGGATTAGCATCTATACATTTGAATGACACTGTTATGCTGATTGAATTAGGACTGGTGACACCGTTATGTCTGAGGTGTGTCCTTTTACCTATACAATTACCTATACAACGTTTGCATTCCTTTGTTTGAATGTCTCCACCCCTGCTGTATAATCCCTCCCCCTGAACTGTAGATAAAATACAATGTACAACTTGTTGATGACCTCAGCAAAGAACAGCACGTGTCTCAATAAAAAGTAAACGTCTGCTTGAAAGATATCCCAACGTCTCCTGGTCTCTTCTTCAAACGAGGAAAAGGAAATTCACAACAATATCAAATTTGCACTTTGAAACCGTATTTCAAAAGTTTCCATTTTCAAGCCCCCAAAACGCCGTTGTCGTGTGAATGAACATCCAAAAGGCATAAAAAGTGTTCAGTTTTTTTGTTTGAAAACGGCATAGTGTAAATTTAGTTCAGTCTATGCAAATTTGACATTTTACAAATAATTTATATTGAACTAATTTATAAAATACATTAATATCTATAAAATATGTAGATCATTTATTTACAAACAAATACAAGCTGACATTCTATAGGGACAAATGTAACAAAAGTAAAATATGATTTATTTATTTTTTATTTCACATAATTACATATTATTTAGAAAGAGAAAGATTACAAAATACAAAATAATATAAAAAAAATCTAACTTAAATACAAAATATACGAATTGAAGGCAGGACTTCCTTTTTCCTTGAAAAAAGAAAACAATAAAACAGCCTGACTGACATATTTCTGCATAGAAACAGGCTGGTAGTTTTGAAAGTTTCTACCGAGGTCACGCTCGACACAGAAGAGAGAAATTTAATGAAAAAACTTCAAATAACCTTTTTCTGACAGTCGTTCATAAAAAATGCATGTTCCTGTAGTCTTATCATTGCCTTGTCTTACAGATAACCTCACGTTATGTTTCCATTTGACAGTATTTTTATTAAACCGCACAGAAACCTGAGAGGAGCCGCCCCTTACCTTGTCTGACTGCAAGTGTGGTAGTGTAGACCAGGAACAGCAGGATGTAGTTGAGAAAGCTCTGAAACACAGGGGTGTTGGCGTGGTAATCATCCGCCAGATATTTGCTGGTCAGGCCAATCCCACAGATGAGCAGTGATAAGACCTGGCCGAGGGCCAGCGTGAGGAGAAGTTCCCTATGAACGGAAACCCAGGAGTCAGTCCCATATCACACAGATCCATAGAGAAACTGTACAGTAAGTATGTACTGCCCCTCCCTCTTGCAGCGACATCTCTTCTCTGATGATGTGTTTACTTGCGTGAGGGTGGGGCAACCTGTCACTCACATGACATCACAGCAATAGCAAACCACAACCATGTGGTAAGAAAAGACTATCGCAACATCCATTTCTCTGACAGAAGGACACATGTAAAGCAGTGCAAATTATAGAACCAGCTAAATTGTGAAGGTTAGTATATATATATAACTGCTGCTTATGGAGTGATTCAATGAGTCCAAGCATACATCTCTACAACTTTGGAGAATAATGGGTTTAAGGTATCCATATGTCTATCCATAAGAGTTGTGGCACAGCAGTTAAGGGCAGATTAATCAGGCGACTGGGTTTGAGTCCAACTCACCCAATCATAACAACACTGTAAAAAAAAAAGTTGTTTCAACTTAAAAAAATAAGTGTTCATGCTGCCTTAAAATGTTTAAGTTTAAGGCTTGTTCACACCGGGACGATTATCGCGCACGCTTATCGCCGACGTTTAACGCCTCGTGACTAAACAAAGGGCGCCAATGGGAGTGTGCACACCGACGATGCACACTTGCGACAAGTGCATGAGATAATCGTCCCGGTGTGCACAAGACTTAAGTCAGCTCAAATATCCAAGTTGTCACTTAGTACAACTTTACATTTCAAGTTGACTAAACTTCAAATGTTAAGGCAGCACGAACACTTTTATCTTAAAAGGTCCCATGGCATGGATTTTTTATTTTATTTTATAATGTATTCTGAGGTGTACTTATATTGTTAGTATGATTTTTACATCATAAAATGTCATAATTTAGAAATAAAAGGCATTTTTTCTATACTGGTGTTTGCCCTCTGGCTGAATGCCCTGTTTCAAGGGGCGTGTCTGCTGTGAGACTTCAGTAAAAATGCCCAATGTTGTGATTGGCTGACATCTTGGCATTTGAAATGAGCGAAGGGGGGCGTGGTTTAACGAGGTCTACGAGGCACAAGCCTGCCAGAGAGAGGGATGTCACTTCTCATCAGTTCTCTCAGCACGTCTCAGTTCAGTGAACTGTTGTAGTTACTAGCATATACTTCAGGTTATTCGTTTATTTCCAGTCGGAGGGACTGTCACTCATGTCAGAAAGTTAGTAACTTTAGTAAATGATGGATCAGCGCTGACTCAAAAAGCGAACCGTTTAGAGCGATTCAGTCCGATTTGGTAAACTGGTTCGACCGGTTCACTAAAAAGAACCAGTTCAAAAGAACGATTCATTCGCGAACTGGACATCAATGGACCAGAGACAGAGCGATTGCTAACAAAGTTATATATTGTAACTACTGAGTTGTGAGAGCGTTGTCAGCGCAAGTTTATTTTGTTTGTATCTGAGAGTTCTGAATAAACACAAGTCCCAGTCATGCCGAGTCCGTCCTCCTCCTTATTGAATTCCAACTTTGTAACACATGTACTGTACCATTACAGCTGCCGAGATGAACGAGTTATGAGTAAGTGTTGATTATAGCATTATTTTTAGATATTTTCCTATCATATGAAAAGCGTCAGTGACGCGCATTGAGTACACAGCACAAACAAAGACAACATCGCAGTAATCAAATGTAATCTAGTTTATTGTGGGAATAGCTGGCTAGCCTAGCCCGGATAAGCTCATGCTTACCCCCCGTCTGCTTAATCTCGTGCCGCGTTTGGTGCCTCTTCTGTGGGCCAGATGCAGTACTGGGGGTCGGTGATGTTGAAGGCTGACTGGCCAGTGCTGCCCGAGCTTCGGCGTGCATGAGGTTTATCTCTAAAGATGTGTCTCTGCCAATTTTGAGCAGAAACTCACGACTGTATGCACATTTTAGAACAGATAGACGCGACGAGGACGTACAAAAACACTGACTCACAAGATAGAAAACACGAAAACACTGTTCTGTGTCGGGAGATAAGCCACAGCCACAGCGTGTGCACGAATAATAAAGTTCTGTGTGAACTTGAATAATTAGCTAAACATAAGAAATCACTGATCACAGATCAGAAGGAACTGAAAAAAGACTAATTCTCTGGGCGGAGGAAAGGGAGGTAACCGTTCCTGGTATGACATCATAACAGGAAAATTTCAGATCAGCTCGTCTGAGCTGTCATTTTCTCAAAGGCAGAGAAAGACAGCCAGAAGTCGGTTTACACCGATCAAAATTTCTAGCCACTTGGGGACAATATTCAGGCTAGAGGAACTCATATTAATGTTGAAAAACCTCATAAAATGAAAATTTTCATGCCATGGGACCTTTAAAAAAACTTTTTTTTTTTTACAATGAAGGGTCTAATTTAGCGAACTTTTACCAAGCGACAGAATAAGAAAAAAAAAAGGTTCTATATGGCACCAAAAATGGTTCTTGGCTCGTAATCATAGGGGAACCTTTTTAAGTGCTATAGCACCAATTTTGGTGCTTCAGTGGTTCTTCAGAGGTTCTTCACCAGTTCTTTGACTAAGGTGCTATATAGCACCGCTACTATATACAGAACATGTATATAGTATATACAGATATGGTGAAAAAGTGGTTCCTCTATGATTACGACGAAGAACCATTTTTGGTGCCATATAGAACCTTTTTTTTTTTAGAGTGTACAATTAAATTCATCAATTAAAAATATACAATAACACAGAAAGCAATTGGTTATGGCAGATCTAGAGTGGATCCAATAATTTTAAACTTCAACAGAGTACCCCCCTTCAAGGAAGTTTATGCTTGTCAATGGAGAGTGGCCAGACTCTCTGTACAAATGAAATGTAATATACGAGAGTCTGGTAGGACCAGGCTAAAAATATTCAGGTGCAGATGAGGAAACACTTTTACAGAGTCTGTAAGAATAAAATCGCTCAATACATATACAACCGCATGCAGCATATTTAAATGTTTCCAGTCAGTTAAATAATTTCTTTCAGAGAGAAAGCGCTATCAGATAGAACAATCCAATTTTATGTACAGAAAAGAATGCTGTGTTGGGGAATAAATAGGTAAAAGGAGCAACACCATTTAACCTTAACTACACAAAAAAAAAACTTAAAAATCCTTAAAATATTACTAAAATGAATTAAAAAAATACTTCAATTAATTAAAATAAAATAAAAATCCTTAAAATTATTGTTAAAAACATTTCACATTGGATTATATTTTGAAATATAATGTATACAATTTAGCAAAATACTGCTATTTAAAATGATATGATGGGTTAAATACATATATACATTGACAAATATATTAGGGCTAATAGTTGATTAAACATTAGTCGAGAAGAGGCTTAGTTGACCAAATTGAAATTTTTTGTGTTATAACTTCAGTTAATAACTGCTTGTAGTGTTGTAGATAATTATTTTCTTCCAAAAAGACAGCTCGACTGTACTTTCAATTATTATTAGCTTTTAGCTTTCTGAGAATTAAAATAACTTTCACAAAACTGGTGACCTCGCATCAAGCAAGCCTTTTAAGAGCTGTCTGCCACATCCTTCCTGTCGGATTTACGTGATGATAAAATCACACCAGCTGTCATGGTGATAAACAAACCACCTTGCTGTAATTCATCAACACGTTTAATCAGATTTGCCATTTTCTGGGTGGTGTCAGATGTTAGTTACAGGTGGTGGTTAGGGAACAGATCAGTAAAATCCACTTCATAGCTGCCGGTGCAACAAGGCATGTTTAATTGTTGGTGCAGTATGTGTGACGTGTGCCTGAGTGTGTGACAGTCCAATTGGTGGGATCAGAGCCCCGAAGAGAACGCAGGAAATGCAGGCGTGTGGATCCCGGTGAGGGAATGAACTGTCAATCAACTGGGCTTAAATGTAGGGGACTTGCCCTCTCTTCAAAAACCCCATCCAGCTCCCCAGTGAACACAGTGCATACTAAATGAGCCAGTGCCCGCTGCACCCGCATGTGAGTAACGAATGAAGCACACATACAGGTTAACATGCCGGAAGATGAAAGAGAAGGCGCATTATCAAAAAACATGCTGCATCGGTACACTGTCAAAGACTAGGTGGAAAATGGGTCAGGAAAAAAAAAACAATGTTTGTCCTTCCTTTCAGAAAAATCCTCTTAGTCTAGTACAACAGAGATGATAAAATTAATGTTACTCTTTGGTAGGTAACTGAAAAGTGGACTAGAGGGTACCTGAAAATATAAGTCGGCATAATCACAAGAAATCAAAAATGTCTGTATGTGTGTATACTCTGGTGTTTATGGGAATTTTTGACCATTCTTCTAGAAGTGCATTTGTGAGGTCAGGCACTGATGTTGGATGAGAAGGCCTGGCTCGCAGTCTCCGCTCTAATTCATCCCAAAGGTGTTCTTTGAGGATTGAGGTCAGGACTCTGTGCAGGACAGTCAAGTTCCTCCACACCAAACTCGCTCATCCATGTCTTTATGGACCGACGCTTTGAGTAGTCAAAGGTACGCAGTCATGTTGGAACAGAAAGGGGTCATCCCCAAACTGTTCCCACAAAGTTGGGAGCTTGAAATTGTCCAAAATGTCTTGGTATGCTGAAGCATTAAGAATAAGGAATAAAGAGCCCTAGTCCAACCCCTGAAAAACAAAAAAGTGGAGTAGAGGGTACCTGAAAGTATAAGTTGGCATAATCACAAGAAATAAAAAATGTCTGTATGTGTGTATATACACTGTATATACACACATACATAACATTGTGACCACTGACAGGTGAAGTGAATAACACTGATTATCTCTTCATCACAGCACCTGTTAGTGGGATATATTAGGCACCAAGTGAACATTTTGTCCTCAAAGTTGATGTGTTAGAAGCAGGAAAAATGGGCAAGCTTAAGGATTTGAGTGAGTTTGACAAGGGCCAAATTGTGATGGCTAGACAACCGGGTCAGAGCATCTCCAAAACTGCAGCTCTTGTGGGGTGTTCCGGTCTGCAGTGGTCAGTATCTGTCAAAAGTGGTCCAAGGGAGGAACAGTGGTGAACCGGCGACAGGGTCATGGGTGGCCAAGACTCATTAATGCACGCGGGGAGCGAAGGCTGGCCTGTGTGGTCCGATCAAACAGACGAGCTACTGCAGCTCAAATTGCTCAAGAAGTTAATGCTGTTCACAGTTTAATCACAGTATGTTGCGTATGGGGCTGCATAGCTGCAGACCAGTCAGGGTGCCCACGCTGACCCCTGTCCACCGCCAAAAGCACCAACAGTGGGCACGCGAGCATCACAACTGGACCACGGAGCAATGGAGGCAATGGTCTCTTTCAGCAGGATAATGCGCCCTGCCACAAAGCAAAAACGGTTCAGGAATGGTTTGAGGAGCACAACGAGTTTGAGGTGTTGAATTGGCCTCCAAATTCCCCAGATCTCAATCCAATCGAGCATCTTTGGGACGTGCTGAACAAACAAGTCCGATCCATGGAGGCCCCACCTCTTACAGGACTTAAAGGATCTGCTGCTAACATCTTGGTGCCAGATACCACAGCACACCTTGGTCTAGTGGAGTCCATGCCTCGACAGGTCAGGGCTGTTTTGGCAGCAAAAGGGGGACCAGTCATTAGTTTGTGAGTCACACTGCACTGTTTGTGCTGTGTAGCCACTAGCCAGCGAAGATAACAAAACTGAATGGCGTTTTAAAATGAATTATTATTTGCGATAGACAGTATTATTCATCTTATCACATTTAACTCAGACTGCAAGCTAATTTATTCAGGTAAAATATTATTTCCTGTGCTGTGGTCCTGTAGATTCAGTAGCAGTGCAGAAAACGATGCTTAAGGTTAATTAGATGTGTTTACAAGAAAAATGTTTATCTATTCAGGCAAAGTTTCAGAGCCAAGTACTTCAATTAACAACAATAAAACAGCTTTGAGACTTTGAAAAGGTTACTGAAAACTTCTTTGTTTATTCGCAGTCACATTAAAAAGCTGTCCTCGTTACAAGAAAAGCTTGTAGTACTGTGTTTTACACAATTAACTGCAGTCTATGATACTATCCAAAATGGTGAATTTGATGAGGATTTGCAGTCTCGTGGCTTTCAGTATGCGTATGTGTGAAGCGCATGAGACCGTAGCGTTTCCTATTTGTCATGTTATTTCAGATGGATGCTCACGGAAGTACCACATTTGTGGACAAAAAGACAACTCTATTTAACAAGGATGAAATATTACAGAATATTCAACTGTCGCAGAATAATTACACCAAGACAGACCATGAATAGGTGAAATCCTCATATTCAAGTCAACAACAGGCACTGAAAGAAAATAATCAAATACTCTCGAGGTTAACCCAAGAACATTTGTTACCACAGGCGATTCTAGGATTTCAGTCTTAAGGAAGCTCATCCTTTAATCTGAGCATGAGCTGATGTGGCTCAGAGGAATATTTTTGCTTTAAGTGTGAGAGGTCACAAGTTCAAATCTTGCTTGACTGATCATTTGTTAAATAAATAAACTAATTAAAATGCCATCTGTTTGTCAGTAGATGTATTTCAGTAATCTTGGCCTATTGGGTTGCATTTATCTTGTGATTTCACTGGAACGGAGAGCGCTCAAATGAGATGGATGAGAAACTTTTAATAATTCAATAACCTCACAGCTTACTACAGCCACTGTCTTCAGCAAACGTGAAGACAGATAAACAATCACAGATTTTCGTTTTTTAAGGGGACTGGCAGCTGTAGTCTCTCTAAATAGTGTCTGCTAGCAATGTTTGTTACCATGTCTTTGTCGTGGAATGGAAGGAATGCAGCATTGTGATCTTGTTTATGAGACTGAGACTAATGAATGTCCGATTAGCTCCTCAGCACTTCACCAGCTCTGCCAATAATTGAGCAATGGCCAATTTCACGATAACAGTATTAAATGATGGAGAAGATATCACACATCTCACATCTCTATCCCCAGGGCTTTTGTGGCCATTTTCTAATTTTCTCAAAGACTACAGGCTTTTGCCAAGAACATCACGAGCTGCAGGCAAAAGCTTTGAGCTCCATGTAATAGCACTCGGAAATGACAGCAATGATCAATCATGTGTGACAATTTTTTTGTTAAAAAATAATACATACTGATTGAAAATACAATTTATAATTAAAATAAAATGATTTAAGATTTCAATAAAATTAGAAATTTTTTTCATTTTAATTTCAATCAGTATGTAATTAAAAAAAAATTGTCACATGATTGATCATTGCTGTCATTTCTGAGTGCTATTACATGGAGCTTATTGTATTTTATTATTTTATTATTAGTTTTTTCTTATTTATCTTATTTCAAATAAGATCAATAAGACAAAATAAATAATAAAATACAATAAACTCCATGTAATAGCAATGATCAATCATGTGACATTTTTTTCTTTAAAAAAATGTCATAATAAATTGGTAAAATTAAATTAAATAAATTACATTTAAAAAAAAAAAATTACCATAACTTGCCAAACCACCAATAGTCTCTTTCAGATATGTCCTACTCACAACTAGCTAAGAACCGATAAATGAGATAAGTTAAAGCAAAAAGGTTACAAAAAATATAATTATCATATCACTTCATGCTTATATTAAAGGAACACTCCACTTTTTTTCCAACTCCCCTAGAGTTAAACAGTTGAGTTTTACCGTTTTCAAATCCATTCAGCCGATCTCCGGGTCGGACGGTAGCACTTTTAGCATAGCTTAGCATAGATCATTGAATCTGATTAGAACGTTAGCATCTCGCTCAAAAAATTACCAAAGATTTTCGATATTTTTCCTATTTAAAACTTGACTCTTCTGTAGTTACATCATGTACTAAGACCGACGGAAAATGAAAAGTTGCGATTTTCTAGGCCGATATGGCTAGGAACTATACTCTCATTCCTGCGTAATAAACAAGGAACTTTGCTGCCGTACCATGAGTGCGGCAGAAGCAGTGATATTACGCACCTGAAAATAGTCCCCAGCACACTCCTTGTGCAAGCAGGTTGTCACGTTGGTTATGTTGACGGAAGTTAGCCTATTTTCAGGTGCTGCATAATATCATTGCGCCGCTGCACACATGGTACGGCAGCAAAGCTCCTTGATTATTACGCAGGAATGAGAGTATAGTTCCTAGCCATATCGGCCTAGAAAATCACAACTTTTCATTTTCCGTCAGTCTTAATGCACGATGTAACTAGAAGAGTCAAGTTTTAAATAGGAAAAATATCGAAACTCTTTGGTCATTTTTGAGTGAGATGCTAACGGTCTAATCAGATTCAATGATCTATGCTAAGCTATGCTAAAAGTGCTACCGCCAGGTCCGGTGATCGGCTGACTGGATTCTAAAACGGTAAAACTCAACTGTTTAACTCTAGGGGAGTTGGAAAATGAGCCTATTTTTTTTAAAAAGTGGAGACTTCCTTTAAATAAGCCATTAACATAAACAAGTGATATTCAAAGTGTTGCATGCAGCAAATATTTCAGCACAAATCATTTAACATCTCTGCCGTGTGAAACTTTTTAAGAATTGACCCGTCAGTCATTGGAGATTAAATATTGAAATGTCATACATGATTAAGGCCTCAGAAAGGTCCAAAACCCACATGCATGAGCTCACTACCCAACAGTTCCACAGAACTAAATTTGCATTTAGATAGAAACCAATTTGCTTTTCTCTAAGGCCATTGTATTTAAGATGAAATATATAGTTTCCCCCCCCTCTTTTTGGTCTATGTAACATTGCCCCAAGACGAATTACCTGGCCGAGAGTTGAATTGAATTTGCTTTATAGCTCCTGTTAGGAGCTCTCTTTCATTATGGAAGAGAAAGAGTGACAAGGACAAAAAGAAAATGACATTAAGCTCATATATGCTTTACTGTCCTTCACATGTACCTGCTTTGCCCTCAAAATATATAAATGCAACCAGGCTGTCTGCTGCAAAGCGTCCGTACAATAAATGCTCAGAATGATGGATGATGTTTGAAATGTGATGATTGGTCACTCCAGTCCTCTAGATACGTTCAGACTATGAAGCAGCTTGAGTGTTTGTGAAGACTCACTCCAGCATTCACTGAAGCAATGAAAGAATTCATGTTGTATTTGTTGAACTCTGTTTTCCTCAAGGACAGAGGCGTGATGAGGACAAACAGAGGAGCAAAACAGCAAGTAAACTGTTTATCTGCTGATGCAAACAGAAAAAAAAGAAAAGAGGTTAAGACACAATGGGCCCGGCCTCTGTTACAAAAGTGTCCTGTCGTGTTGCACTCCTGGGCCATAAAACACATTGTTTAGACAAAGTGTGACAAATATTCCCCGGTAGTTTTCAGGGACGTTTTCCGTTCAACAGAAATGTCATGAAATAAAGTCATTTGGGGTTGACTTTCTGTTCAAGACAAGTTCTTTGTAACAGATTTCCACTGAAGGCAAGTTTGCAGAACCCAAGTGCAGTTTTATTCAAAGATCCAAAACAAGAAACAAAGACTTGGCTTAACGTGGCATGGCAGAAAAACAGAAAACTCACCATACAGCAGGTTACACAAACAATACCAGACAAAGACACATGGCAAACATGAGGGATTAAATAATTACTAATGACTAGACAAGACCTACCTGTGAACAATGATAAACCAATGAACCAATGTGAACATGACAACAGAACACATGACAAGAGAGCACATGGCAGGATCACACGAGGGCAAGGGAATCACATGACAAACCAGGAAAACTTGACAGAGAACATGGCCGAATCTGAAATCGCCCCCTATACCTTTAAATAGGGCACTATTTGAAGGGACAGCCATTTGTAGTGGTGTCCGAAACCATAGTGGAAGTTATGTCTTACCATAGTAATAAGAGTAAATTATGCATAATTGCATGTAACTAAACCTCAACCAAACCCTAATCCTACCCTAACCCTACAGTAAGTATGTAGTTAATCAATAATACTTAGTACTTATATAATTACATTTTAACCATAGTTTTTTTGTGGACTTTGTTTTGTATTTCACCATAACAAAGAGAAAGTCTCCGCAACGGCGATAAACGGTAGATTAAAGTGGTCTTCCATGTGAAGACTACACAGTGTGCACTAGGGCTGCCCTCGACCAAAAAAATGTACGACTAATTGCACGTTTATATTAATTAGCCATGAATCATAATTATGAGTCTTTGTCTTGTTATATTGTTATATACTTAATACATAGCCTAATCAGCACCCATTTATCTAGGATTTATCTATATTAGTGTGCACTCAAACAAATGATACGTTGGATTTTCTTAATTGTTTAATTTACATTTTTTTACTTAAAGGGATAGCTCACCCAAAAATGAAAATTAGCTCATGATTTACTCACCCTCAAGTCATCCGAGGTGTATATGAAATTCTTCTTTCAGACGGATAAAATCTGAGTTATATTAAAAAAATGCCGGCGTGATCATAGATATATACATAGACTCTTAAGTATCTACGTTTATATATCTTTGATCGCGCTAGTAATTTGACCTTATTCGCCGGAAGTTATGGCGCTGGGAATATTAGATGACATTCGTCTGATAAGAGGTAAAAAAACAACAAATACTGTTCAGTTTCTCACAGAAACCGATCGTTTCGTGTCTTAAGACATCAATGTGTCGCCACGAGCTGCATGGTTTAATAAGGATTTGTATGTCTGTGTTTTTACTCTCATCGCTCTCATACTCTAAAATATCCCCATTGACATGCATTATACGACTATCACACTGCAACGGTTGGAGTTAAAAATCTTCATTCGTGTTCTACTGAAGAAACAAAGACACCTACATCTTGGATGTCCTGGGGTTAAGCAGATAAACATAAAAATGTCGTTTTTGGGTGAACTATCCCTTTAATGTCAAAAGGTTCCACGTAATTGGTTTATGTTGATTAATTAACATTGTTTATTTCAGTAAACGTAAGGTTTTTTTTACGTAAGGTTAATTCAATGGCATTTAGTTAACATTCTTAATTTTGTCCAAAACTATTCCATTTAATTATTCTAAAATGAATATAAAAAACAAAACAAGTAATCCAGTTGAATTGATTATTTTTATTTAGCTATTTTTACAACTTTGTCTTATTGGCTAGCAAGAAGACGGTTCTGTTACATCCATGGCATGCCCAAAGTAGTTGTTTTTATTATTAAACAACTTTAATTGTTATTAGCAGGTCCTCGCCCCAAGCACATGCTCTACACTTGACCACAATGGTAACCTCCAAAAACACTAACATAACAAAAACTTTTAAATGCCAACATAACAAAACATTAAGCATTAAAAAGTAAAGGTGAAAGTGAAAGTCTTGATCTTTGATTGGGTTACTTGATTGAAACATGTTATTTCAAAATGAAAACATCAGTTTTAAGTCAGTTTAACATGAATCAATTACATTTGAACCAGAAACCTGTGTTAATTGTGTTAGATCAAAATTTGCTTAAATTGCTTAAATAAAGTGAACAGCATCATAAAATAATTATTTGAGTGTGAGCGAACCTGGAAGTAGTAAAGTTGCTACTACTTACATTTCAAGTGATAAACCATATTTGAGGTCGATGAATGATAGGCAGATGTTTGGATTTAACGATTTGTTTTGTTTTTCAGCGACTAACCAACTAATACAGTTTGGGTCGACCAAACCTCTTCTAGTCGAGTAACGGTTAGTCCACTATTAGGGGGCAGTTGTGGTGTGCACAAGCCACAAGAAAAATTTGTGCCACCGAGCTACAGATCGCCTCTCATTTAACAAAAGAACGAAATTATGAGCTGCTACTTAACTGGAGATGTTTTGTTTGCATCAGGTACATTCATCCGTGCAGCGAGATGTTTCAAAAAGTGGTGGGGACATGTCCTACCCGTAAATTACAGCTATGTTTGTCGTCGAGTCCAATAGCCAATACCGTCTTAAATAGCCTGGGCAATGTTTTATAACATGAGATTTTAGGTTTGCTCTCGCCCGTCAAGAAGTGTCAGGTTCGTTTGAGTTTATTTTTATGTTCACTGATTAATGTTTAAAGGGGTGATGAACTGAGAAATCAACTTTCCCTTGAGCTTTTGATATATAAAAGGTCATGGTAATATAAGAATATCCTGTAAGTTTCAGAGCTGAAAACTTTCTTGTTAGTCAAAAAAAAGCTTTTATTGACACCAGGCCCAGAAAACGAGAGCTCTCAGAATATGCGGACCTCTTGCGTAACAGGACCTAGACGCAGCCTCTAATAAATATGCTTCTGTAGCCCCGCCCACCGACTCGTGAGCTAAGGATCGCGCTACCAAGCTATAAACATGCATTGCAGTCCCTGCATAAGCTTCCTTCTGAACACACACTTATGCGAGTAGGCTTTTTTTTATGTGTTAGTTTTGCATAACATTACAGATCGTTTGAAATGTATTGATTACATACCTTAGCACGCTGTCACAGGCTGGAGAAGGTGTTATTGGTTCACTCGTGATCGGACTTGTAACGTTATGGGTCAGGCGCGAGTGTGTGAGTGTGTGTCCGCGCGAGTGAGTGACTGAGTGTGTGTCTGCGCGAGTGTATTTGTGTGTGTGTGTGTGTCCGTCCGCGCGAGTGAGTGCATGTGTGACCGCGCGAGTGAGTGTGTGTGTGATTTAATCATTGTGTTTGTTTGATATTTTGCGAGTCCTCTGAGCATTTCCCAAGACGATACCCATATGGACTGACGGTAGCTGAAGCTCATTAAATATGCAAATCTTATCCAATCCTAGCCGTGGGCGTTTACTTCCAAGTCTTCAGTGCGGCACGCCCATCAAATCCGAGTGTTTTTCAGAGAGCCTCAAAACCAAGGCAGAAAATATCCTATTACTTATTCATTATGATGTTTTTGAATGTAAAAACCACACAAACACCATAAGTTGGCCTCAGACAACAGTATAAAAAAAGGCAGTTAATGACACCTTTAAATGAATAAAAGCCTAAATTAAATCTGTTATCATATAAAGCAGGGGTGTCCAAAGTCCGGCTGGTGGGCCAAATGCGGCCCGGGGGTGAATTTCAAACGGCCCGATGCGTGTGTATTAAAATATATTATATGTGGCCCGCCACGGATAATTTACAAATCGTGTAGTTTCACGATGTCAACGCAAGGTGGCAGTACTAGATTTTAGGCCAGGGAAACCGTGCCAGAAGCGGAACCAAACAGCGCTACTTGTGCTCTATGCAACTTGCGAGCTCTGAGTCTGAACAAATGTGTTTAGCTGCTGAGTGTCTCGATCACGCGCCCACTAAACAGCCCGTGAGAAGTTTCATTTAAATCCAGTTGAAACAGCGCTGACTTAATCAACAACACTAACGTGTAAATCAGCCGATTCAGTTAAAATACTTTTCAAACAACAATTCACCATCATTTATCATGTGTTTACTGTGTTTAATATCTATTTTTATTTAATTTGTAATGTAGACATGTATTGAATGAGCAATAAAGGCCAAATTGCTTTTTACTATTTTTGTCATAAACTTGTAGTTTTGTGCATTTGTATTTATATGTTTATAGACCATAAAGCCATTCTAGATATAGATGTTGTTTTTTTTACTTTTTGCCATGTGTGCACTGCAAAAAATGCTGTCATTTAGTATTTTTGTCTTGTTTCTAGTATAAATATATCTAAAAATTCTTAAATCAAGATGCATTTACTAGATAAGTTAAATGACATTAGATATTTTTTCTTATTTCCTGGAAAATAAAATGAAATTGAAGTGAGTTTTTGGTTAAAACAAGCAAATATATCTGCCAATGGGGTAAGAAAAATAATGTTTCGGTTTGGGAAAGAAACAAGATTATTTTTCTAATCCATTGGCAAATAATTTAGTTTGTTTCAAGCAAAAACTCAATTCATTTAGATTTTTCCCTCCAGGAATCAAGAAAAAAATGTGTAATTTTCCTTAGTAAAAGCATCTTGATTTATTAATTTTTTAGATATTTGGACTGGAAAAAGACAGAAATACTAAGAAAAGTATTTTTTGTAGTGTGGTTTTACCTGTGGTGATCTAAATAGAGCACTTGTTAAATTTAAATAAGAATAGAGTTCTAACTCAGTAATAATATTTAAATTTCACCCATTAAATCTTTTTGGTTGATGAAAGTTTTACAGATATTGTTAAATATCTATACATTTCCTGTGTCCTATCTCAAGCTACTCTACTGTCAGCTCAAGCTTTTGTCAAATCTGTCATGTTTCCAAGAAACAAAACATGTCATATTTATATTTATATATATAATAGAAAAGGGACCGGCCCCCGGGTATGTCCACAACATCGAATCTGGACCCCTTTAAAAAAAAGTTTGGACACCCCTGATATAAAGCAAACATGTCTCTTCAGAAAATTTTGACTAAACCGCTCAATTCATATGGATTAGTTCTACGATCTCTTTATCAACTTTTTGAAGAGTCAAAATGGTAGTTGCGTAGACTGTCAATGGAGGAACAGAAAGCTCTCAGATTTCATCAAAAAGATCTTCATTTGTGTTCTGAAGTTGAACAAAAGTCTTACAGGTTTGAACTATTCCTATAAAATAAGCACTGAAACTAGGCAGCTCTAACTTTGGAAGGAATTATTTCAGAGTCAGACAAAAAATTGGTTCTACCAACTTCACAAGAGCCAGCAAAGATTTTTTTTTCATGTTAATTGGGAGGATTGTAGCGCTCAAGTCTGTTTTTTTTTTTTTAAGATGACAAGGATGTGTGAGGAGGAGTAAACAACTTCAAAAATACAAGATATTCTGCAAGAAGATAGAGGCTGGTAAGGGAGGGATTTATCAAAAGGTTTCTGACACTTGTTTCCAAGCAGCCTTATTAATCTATGGAACAAATTGGGAGGTGAGGACATGTATCTATCACCCCACATTCTTGGTGCTCAGTGGCTGAGAAAAAGGAAATTAATAAGATTTCCATCTGAAATATGACTAGAATTTATTTTGAGCCATGAGCCATCATCACTAAGATTTTTACCATCTGATAAATCAGAGGATAATCAGAGGATGCAGAATTTCAAATAAAGACATGCAATTTATTTTAAAGGTTCAGCTATAGTCAGTGTTCTTTTCTACATTTTTCTGTTATAGCCATTTTTAACAAAAATGTCATTAAATTGAGCAAATCTTTCATGTCATATTCAGTGTTGGGGGTAACGCATTACAAGTTACGTAATAATATTACTTTTTCCAAGTAACTAGTTAAAGTAACGCATTACTTTTCAAATTTACAACAAAATATCTGAGTTCGTTTTTCAAAAAAGTAACGCAAGTACCTTTTTCACATTAATTTGACTTGACATGTTGAGAAAAATAAGTGCAGAGGCGTTGTGTGTAAACATGATGGTTATAGTTCTAGACTAAATGTGAACATTTATTCATCTCACTTGCACAATAAAGATTCTGTACTCCTCAAAATTAATAAAATCAGTCAAAATGCAAAATCAGAGTACTATGCAAACCTCCAATAATTAAATATTAAATAAAACAACTATTTTTATGCATAATCTACCTTTATATTTAATTTACCAATGTCTTGCTGCTGACCTTTGATGATGAAAATGACTAGATTTTTTGTTTTTATTGGTAAAACTTTTTTCTTTTCTCCTGCATCCTATTCTACCATTATCCAGAATGGCAGCACAGCAGAGTTGCGCCCTCTACTGTTCATGCGTGAATTTGCATTTTTACCTCAGCCTGGGGCTTATTATTTCAATTTTGGAATGAAGAGGTCTTTACCGTTGCACAAAAATATAACTTTTTTTGTTATAAAAAACAACAACAACAAGCCCAGGTGAGAAAAAGTAACGCAAAAGTAATGTAACACATTACTTTTAAAAAAAAAGTAACTAAGTAACTCAATTAGTTACTTTTTAAGGGAGTAACGCAATATTGTAATGCATTACTTTTCAAAGTAACTTTCCCCAACATAGGTCATATTCAATTACTGACTAACTAATTTAACTTGTCCTGTGCATTGGGTTACCAGCACCAAGTCCAAGCCTATTCATTTCCACCCCCAATGTTGTAATACCGAAATTTTATATTTTAATCAGAACAGAACATTTTTATTAATAATATCATATCGTGAGTTCTGTATCGTGATATGTATCGAATCGTGACATGAGGGTATCATTACACCCCTACACCAAACCAATTCTACAGACCCACTTCACTTCTGTCCAAGCTCTAATTTCCAAATGTCTCGGATCAAATGATGGTTAACTCAAACGGATGTCTTGTCAGATCAATAGACTTTTTACAAAGACTCATCAGCAAACTCCACCGAAACAACAGAGGGGAAAAAGGCTTCAAAGTCAATTCGAGAGAAGTGGTGTCTGTCTGGTAATCTTTTCTGACAGACTCTTTGAAAGAGTGAAGTAAAACGCTACACACCTTATTTACTGAGATACTCTGGGCTTCTAAGCAGCTCTGGTAGAAAAGAAAGACTTGTTAAAGATTGATTTTTTTTTTCCTCTCACTTGCATCTCCTCATCAGGTCTACACTTCACACTAACTCTGAAGGCCCAATCAAACATCATTTTCTCCCAAATTACTCCAGTCCAGATCAATACAGATCAGTGGGATGACCTATACATACTCTCCTCAAGGGGTAAATATACATCAAGAGCTAATTTCATTTCCATTCAAGGCAACGGCTCACCTCTTGAAATAAGACCCGGTTTAAAAGAGACAGAAAATGAGAAGAACCAGAGAATTACTTAATTGTACTAGTTTTATCATATATTCTCTATTGTAGTGGCTCTCAAACAAAAAAATGCAGTGGTACAGTACATGGAGTGCCTGGAGTTGCTACACCTTGATGCGAAATATACAAAAATTGTATATATACAGGGAGTGCAGAATTATTAGGCAAATGAGTATTTTGACCACATCATCCTCGTTATGCATGTTGTCTTACTCCAAGCTGTATAGGCTGGAAAGCCTACTACCAATTAAGCATATTAGGTGATGTGCATCTCTGTAATGAGAAGGGGTGTGGTCTAATGACATCAACACCCTATATCAGGTGTGCATAATTATTAGGCAACTTCCTTTCCTTTGGCAAAATGGGTCAAAAGAAGGACTTGACAGGCTCAGAAAAGTCAAAAATAGTGAGATATATTGCAGAGGGATGCAGCAGTCTTAAAATAGCCAAGCTTCTGAAGCGTGATCATCGAACAATCAAGCGTTTCATTCAAAATAGTCAACAGGGTCGCAAGAAGCGTGTGGAAAAACCAAGGCGCAAAATAACTGCCCGTGAACTGAGAAAAGTCAAGCGTGCAGCTGCCAAGATGCCACTTGCCACCAGTTTGGCCATATTTCAGAGCTGCAACATCACTGGAGTGCCCAAAAGCACAAGGTGTGCAATACTCAGAGACATGGCCAAGGTAAGAAAGGCAGAAAGTCGACCACCACTGAACAAGACACACAAGCTGAAACGTCAAGACTGGGCCAAGAAATATCTCAAGACTGATTTTTCTAAGGTTTTATGGACTGATGAAATGAGAGTGAGTCTTGATGGGCCAGATGGATGGGCCCGTGGCTGGATTGGTAAAGGGCAGAGAGCTCCAGTCCGACTCAGACGCCAGCAAGGTGGAGGTGGAGTACTGGTTTGGGCTGGTATCATCAAAGATGAGCTTGTGGGGCCTTTTCGGGTTGAGGATGGAGTCAAGCTCAACTCCCAGTCCTACTGCCAGTTTCTGGAAGACACCTTCTTCAAGCAGTGGTACAGGAAGAAGTCTGCATCCTTCAAGAAAAACATGATTTTCATGCAGGACAATGCTCCATCACACTCCTCAAGGGGTAAATATACATCAAGAGCTAATTTCATTTCCATTCAAGGCAACGGCTCACCTCTTGAAATAAGACCCGGTTTAAAAGAGACAGAAAATGAGAAGAACTGTTGACTATTTTGAATGAAACGCTTGATTGTTCGATGATCACGCTTCAGAAGCTTGGCTATTTTAAGACTGCTGCATCCCTCTGCAATATATCTCACTATTTTTGACTTTTCTGAGCCTGTCAAGTCCTTCTTTTGACCCATTTTGCCAAAGGAAAGGAAGTTGCCTAATAATTATGCACACCTGATATAGGGTGTTGATGTCATTAGACCACACCCCTTCTCATTACAGAGATGCACATCACCTATACTTCCAAAAATATTCAATACCCCAAGTACTCCACAGCGTGGCTGGCAAGAAAGGGTATAAAAGAAGAAAATCTAATGATATGGCCTCCTTGTTCACCTGATCTGAACCCCATTGAGAACCTGTGGTCCATCATCAAATGTGCGATTTACAAGGAGGGAAAACAGTACACCTCTCTGAACAGTGTCTGGGAGGCTGTGGTTGCTGCTGCACGCAATGTTGATGGTGAACAGATCAAAACACTGACAGAATCCATGGATGGCAGGCTTTTGAGTGTCCTTGCAAAGAAAGGTGGCTATATTGGTCACTGATTTGTTTTTGTTTGGTTTTTGAATGTCAGAAATGTATATTTGTGAATGTTGAGATGTTATATTGGTTTCACTGGTAAAAATAAATAATTGAAATGGGTATAAATTAGTTTTTTGTTAAGTTGCCTAATAATTATGCACAGTAATAGTCACCTGCACACACAGATATCCCCCTAAAATAGCTAAAACTAAAAACCACTTCCAAAAATATTCAGCTTTGATATTAATGAGTTTTTTGTGTTCATTGACAACATGGTTGTTGTTTAATTATTAATGTTGTAAAATTAATCCTCAAAAATACAACTTGCCTAATAATTCAGCACTCCCTGTATATATATATATATATATATATATATATATATATATATATATATATATATATATATATATATATATATATATATACACACAGTATACACCGATCAGGCATAACATTATGACAGGTAAAGTGAATAACACTGATTATCTCTTCATTACGGCATCTGTTAGTGGGTGGGATATATTAGGCAGCAAGTGAACATTTTGTCCTCAAAGTTGATGTGTTAGAAGCAGGAAAAATGGTCAAACTTAAGGATTTGAGCGAGTTTGACAAGGGCAAAATTGTGACAGCTAGACGACTGGGTCAGAGCATCTCTGCAGCTCTTGTGGGGTGTTCCCGGTCTGCAGTGGTCAGTATCTGTCAAAAGTGGTCCAAGGAAGGAACAGTGGTGAACCGGCGACAGGGTCATGGGCGACCAAGGCTCATTGATGCACGTGGGGAGCGAAGGCTGGTCTGTGTGGTCCGATCAAACAGATGAGCTACTGCAGCTCAAATTGCTCAAGAAGGTAATGCATGGTTCTGATAGAAAGGTGTCAGAATACACAGTGTATCGCAGTTTGTTGCGTATGGGGCTGCATAGTGAACTGTCCATCGCCGAAAGCACCAACAGTGGGCACGTGAGCATCAGAACTGGACCACAGAGCAATGGAAGAAGGTGGCCTGGTCTGATGAATCATGTTTTCTTTTACATCACGTGGATGTGCTGAACAAACAAGTCCGATCCATGGAGGCCCCATCTCGCAACTTACAGGACTTAAAGGATCTGCTACTAGCATCTTGGTGCCAAATACCACAGCACACCTTCAGGGGTCTAGTGGAGTCCATGCCTCGACGGGTCAGGGCTATTTTGGCATCAAAAGAGGGACCAACACAATATTAGGATATCAGGCATAATGCTATGCCTGGTCAGTGTAGGGAATCATCAAAACTCCTTTACTGGGAGTGCAGTAAACATGTTCCTGTTGTCACTGTTGACGTCCTGTCATACTTAAAGCCACATACACTAGAGAAGAGAGATCTGATGGGGTTAAATAAACAATAGTGTAATGAGAACTAGGCCATGTCCCACAGGAAAGAGATCACTCTATTCGCATTTGCACAGATAAATGTTGCCCTGATAGAAACAAAACTGAGCTGGCATACATGGAAATATGAAGAGGCTCGCTGACAGGTGGTCTCACTGTGGATTCTGTTCTATAGATTTTGCACTGATAGGAATTTTTGCCCGATATGGGGTTTTTTTGTTGAGGATGCCAATTTATTAAAATCTTTCACTGATTTAATTTTAATCAAATTAAAGATGTGATATATTCTGATCAATTGCATGTATCAATATTTTCTGAAAAACGAGTCAGAGGACATGATTAAATATGGCCAATATTATTAAATTCATTTTCTTCTTATTAAATTATTAAATAAACAATACAAATAGTAATATTGTGAAATATTATTACAATTTTAAATTTAATTTAAAGTGCCCCTATTATGGATTTTGAAAATGACCTTTCATGTAGTGTGTAACATAGTTCTAAGCGAATGAAAACATCCTGCAAAGTTTTAAATCTGAAGTTTTAAATCACCGTATATTAAGTTATTATCTCTCAAAAGTAAGAGATGACTCTGAGTCAATTAAACAAATAAATTTTTTAATGAATCGCAAGCCATTTTGTTGTGACGGCAAGACAAAACATTAGCATAATTGCCCGTCCACTTTGTGTTTCATATTGTGTAGGTCTCTGGCTAACCAGCTAACTCACGTTATTTCTGTCTTACTGAAATACTACTGTAAATCAGCTGCAGTATTACCTTAAACTGTGTCTATTAATGCAGATTGTCTGTCATTCTTACTACTTTGAGTAAAGATAAAGCATGGAGCAAGATTTGTTAATGTTGACATCAGCTGGGCTAGCGTATGCACTGTTATTGATACAGTTCCCACATGTGTACTGCAATACATTAGACACACACACACAGGTCTGTTGATGGACATACACTTGTTAATGCTGACGGTGAGGAATTGCAGTTGAAACATCTCATAATGAACCTCAAACTGAGCAGCATCACTGAGAAACGTCCTGCTCAAGGTTCAGGTTGAATAACTAGTTCTCCCATTGTTTCATCATCGATTCGGACTCGTGTTCGGGATTGGTGCAAAATCAAAGTCATCGTTACTGTCTTTACTGTCACTGTGCTTTAAGAAGCCTCCTGATGGAGCTGGAGTTCAATTATGGTAATGGGCGTTTGTTTCACGAAATATGCGCTGCATGCGGTAGACCAATCACAACAGACTGGGCCGTCTGACCAATCAGAGGAGAGTAGGCTCGTGGAAAGGAAGGGATTTAGAGAGACTGATTCATCCATCGAGTCGTTTGAGAATCATCAAACATTGTGATGATGTGCAATGTGCAATTTTGACCTTTGATGCATGTAAACCTGTTGTTAGAGACCTCCAAAACTAAATGAGGAAACTTTAAAATAGCATAAAAGAGGCACTTTAACTGTTTTCTATTTTAATATATTTTAAAATGCAATTTATTTCTGTAATGTCAAAGCTGAATTTCCATCATCATTAATACTTTAGAAATCATTATAATACTGATTTGATGCTCAAGAAACAAATGATTATTACTGTATCTTATTGCTATTAATGTTGAAAACAGTTGTGAGGATGGGGACTGCTAGTATCACAGTTTACACAAACATATGAAGAATCACAACTGTGATACATTTTTTCAGGATTCTTTGATCACCCTCAACACTACACTTCCCAGAATCCCTCCCTCCAAAGAGGGGCACATTTGACAAGCTATAATAAATGATCCGAGGGGTATTTTGAGCTGAAACTTCACAGGCACATTCTGGCCACACCAGAGATTTATATTACATCTTGTGAAATGGGCCATAATATATGTCCCCTTTTATGCACCCTTGCAGAATATAAGCATTAATTTATTTCATAAAGAAAAAAATATTACCCCAAACTTTTCAATGGTAGTATTATATAAACGAAGTATTACATCAAATGAAAAATTAACAAAGCAGGCACTATGAAAATATAATTTGTACCATTTAAAAGTTTGGATAAGTAAGATTTTTTTGCTTGTTTTGTGTGAATTTGCATAACAAAAAGACAAAGAAATTTTGAATACTCATCGTCTAATGAAAGCACCTTTAGATAAGCACAAACTACAAGCCATTTTTCCTGCCCTGTAGGCTCCCCTCTCTATTGCATACATTTTCCCTGTCCATGAGCAGATGCTAGACCTCCTAGTGCAAGTGCTCGCTATAGCATACCACCGAAATCTAATATCCTGCCATGGAGACGACCATCCGGTGTAATCTACAACACTTTAAGGATCTAATGGCTGAGTTCTACTTCTAGAAATCAGCCCTACTCACAATTTCTTGAGAGTTTCACATGTTATTTTTCACCCCTCCAAGAAGGAGCCTGAAACTAGCACAGCCTCCCTGTGGGGTCTCCGTAACCCCGGCTGGCCCCGCTTCGCTATATGTATCAGAGAGCCCAAGCTTCATTTAACTAATTCGCAGAGGGATTAGGGAGAGCACAAAAGTGAATTATTTCTCAAAGAAAGGGAAGTTCTTTCATCTAGTAGTCTTGCTGAGCATGCGTTTTGTGATTGGTCTCACAGAGGTTTTAGTCAAGGGTTTAGTCACCATGAGGTAAAGCGACCACAACTTTGATTACCACATTGAAAAATCTGGGATGACACACTCTCTCAACATGGAACGTCAAATCAGTTGTCCTCAACAGAAAAAGGACATTCTGCTACATACTGCTACAGAACAGATTAGAATGATTTGATTCTGTTTAAAAACGGATAGCTCAGCCTCTGAAAAATCACTGACATCTGAATGAATGAGCCATGTTGTGTAGTTGATGAGCTGATTTACACTACCGTTCAAAAGTTTGGGGATGGCAAGATTTTTGTTTTTGAAAGAAGTCTCTTATGCTCACCAAGACTGCATTTATTTGATCAAAAATTCAATAGAAACAGTAACGTGAAATGTGACCATAAGTCGCTATGACAACAATACATTTCATGTCAAAATTATAAATTTTTCTTTTATGCCAAAATTTTTTAGGCTATTAAGTAAAGATCATGTTCCATGAAGATATTTTATACATTTCTTACCGTAAATATATCAAAATGTATTATTAGTAGTAATATGCCTGGCTAAGGACTCATTTTGGACAACTTTAAAGGCGATTTTCTCAATATTTAGATTGTTTTGCACCCTCAGATTCCAGGTTTTCATATAGTTGTCTCTCGGCCAAATGTTCCTATCCTAACAAACCCTAACCCTAATCCATACATCAATGGAAAGCTTATTTATTCAGATTTCAGATTATGTATAAATCTCAATTTCAAAAAATGTACCCTTATAACTGGTTTTGTGGTCCAGGGTCATAAATTATTACTACAGTTATTACAATTTAAAATAAATCTTTTCTACTTGAATATATTTCAAATGTAATTTATTCCTGTGATGGCAAAGCTCCAGTCTTCAGTGTCACATGATCCTTCATAAATCATTCTAATATGCTGATTTGCTTGCATCCTTGCTGAACAAAAGTATTAATTTCTTTAAAAAAAATATTATACTGGTCCCAGACTTCTGAACAGCGGTGTACAAAAAGGTAGACATAATCTCCATTTTTGCTAATTAACTATTAATTGGAGGAAAATGTGTTTATTGTAATTATTTTTATTGATAAATTCAATATTTTATTGAACAATGGTGATTTGCTGCCAACATGTCATAATATAGTTTGTGAGTATGGACTACTTTTATAAGTCTTCTGAACCCATAGCTTGATGATATTTATGTGCATTTTCACTGAAAATACCAGCGTTATGGGCACTGTATTTGATTTGCCTTCAAGCTGAAGCACAGGGCAAGATTCATACGGACTACATTTGAGGTCCTTTTGTGCTCATTTTTGCCCTATTTGATATGGTGATTATGGACAAATATTGTATGGAAAAGAGATGTCAGTGTTACGCTGAACAAAACATGCAAACAGGTTTGGCTTCCTTTTTGTGTGAATTTACCTTTTAAACTCTATTTTGACCTATTACCACCTGATGATAGAGGTGGGTATTCAAATTAGATGCAAATGCAAAAAATGCACCTCACTTGTTACAGGTTAAAAGGTCCAGAGCCAAAAGCATTTAACAGATGGCTGCCTGATGTTACATGTTTTTTTATGTTGCCATCAGTTAATGCTCAGAATCAGAACATTTCGGTTTCAGGCTGAAATGGTTTTGAAAGGGATGGTTCCCCCAAAATGTTTAATTCTGCCATCATTTTCTCACCGTCAAGTTGTTCTAAACATGTATCAATTTCTTTGTTCTGTTGAACACAAAAGAAAATATTGTGAAGAATATCGGTAACCAATCATTTGCTGGTCCCCATTGACTTCCATAGTATGAAAAGAAAATATTATGTAAGTCAATGGGGACCTGAAACTGTTTGCATCAATGAGCGTTGGGCACCCAACACCATGTCATCGTTCGGTTGTTTGTCCCTCCTCGGACCACTGTCACCAATGCTGACCGGAAGCAAACCACAAGCATTGCCGTTTCAGAGATACCCTAGGAATTTAGCTCTTGTCAACTTCACTCAGATCTTTATTCCTGCCCATTTCTCCTGCATCCAGCACCTTGATTACGAGTAAAACAAACTTTATACTGATAGACGGACTTTTGTGCTGATGCTGTCTTTCTAAATCAGGTAATATATTTCAAGGACATGAAAAGGTCAAGAGGCTCCAGGTCAATATTGTGAGATATCATTCATATAGAAAAGAAATAAAATGTTTTTTAGTTAGTTAGGGTTCAGATAAGACTACTTGGGTGAAACCGAAAATATATAAAAAAAAACTTAAGTGACAAAAATATTTAACATAAATGCAAATATGTTCTTCTGAAGTCCTTAATACGCATTTTCATAAGCAAGTCACACTGAGATTATACTGAAATACAACCAAAAGGTTTTAATAACACAATGCTACTGAACTTTACAACTCATTTTACTGTCACAATTTGACTTATTCCAAAGTGTAACTATATTCAAAAAAAGAAAATGTAAGAGCAAGGACTTAAAGGGGACCTATTATTACCCATTTTTACAATATGCAATTTAAATCTCATGTGTCCCCAGAATGTGTCTGTGAAGTTTCAGCTTAAAATACCTCACAGATCATTTATAAATCCATGTTGTAAATAGCCATTTCTGACTACAGTCAAGAACAGGCTGTTTTTGTGCATGTGCCTTTAAATGCAAATGAGCTGCTGCGTGCCGCCCCCTCTCCACACAGTTCCTGCCTCAGCCGGATACTCTGCCAAAGACATCTGCTTTATTTTGATTATCATTTATATCGCAATCACGTAGATGCACCAGGGACCTGATTATAGCACTTAAACATGGAAAAAGTCAGATTTTCAGGATATGTTCCCTTTCATTTTATCTACTGGATACTGATTAGAATGGGACAAGTGGATGTCACATACCAGAAAGGAGCCAGAATGAATTGACCAAATAGCATTTTCCAATCCCATAAAAACTGGTCAATTTTCATCTCATACTGACTTTAAACACTGCACAATCACACTCCCCACATTTCAGAAAGATACAGACAACATGGCCTGTGTTCAGTTGGCATGCTGGGTAGCAGAGAGCCATTGTGAGATCCAACCATGCTGCCAGAAAACAACTCAATGGTCACTTCACTCAGTACAGAGCCGTAGTCACGAAATAAATCATCCTTCATATATTCCGGCACACAAATATCCACTGTCTCCATTCACAGGGTCATAACTCAAGCTAAGCAGATGCTTTCAAATCAGTTTCTTGAAAGATACAAGCTTCTCTCTACCGTTTTGAAGTTCTTCTAAAGCAAAAATGCCAATCAGTTAGCATACGAAGAAGAAGTTGAGTTTAGTACTCATGTTTTACACTCACCTAAAGGATTATTAGCAACACCTGTTCAATTTCTCATTAATGCAATTATCTAATCAACCAATCACATGGGAGTTGCTTCAATGCATTTAGGGGTGTGGTCCTGGTCAAGACAATCTCCTGAACTCCAAACTGAATGTCAGAATGGGAAAGAAAAGTGATTTAAGCAATTTTGAGCGTGGCATGGTTGTTGGTGCCAGACGGACCGGTCTGAGTATTTCACAATCTGCTCAGTTACTGGGATTTTCACGCACAACCATTTCTAGGGTTTACAAAGAATGGTGTGAAAAGGGAAAAACATTCAGTATGCGGCAGTCCTGTGGGTGAAAATGCCTTGTTGATGCTAAAGGTCAGAGGAGAATGGGCCGACTGATTCAAGCTGATAGAAGAGCAACTTTGACTGAAATAACCACTCGTTACAACCGAGGTATGCAGCAAAGCATTTGTGAAGCCACAACACGCACAACCTTGAGGCGGATGGGCTACAACAGCAGATGACCCCACCGGGTACCACTCATCTCCACTACAAATAGGAAAAAGAGGCTACAATTTGCACAAGCTCACCAAAATTGGACAGTTGAAGACTGGAAAAATGTTGCCTGGTCTGATGAGTCTCGATTTCTGTTGAGACATTCAGATGGTAGAGTCTGTGGTGGCGTAAACAGAATGAGAACATGGATCCATCATGCCTTGTTACCACTGTACAGGCTGCTGCTGGTGGTGTAATGGTGTGGGGGATGTTTTCTGGGCACACTTTAGGCCCCTTAGTGCCAATTGGGCATTGTTTAAATGCCACGGCCTACCTGAGCATTGTTTCTGACCATGTCCATCCCTTTATGACTACCATGTACCCATCCTCTGATGGCTACTTCCGGCAGGATAATGCACCATGTCACAAAGCTCGAATCATTTCAAATTGGTTTCTTGAACATGACAATGAGTTCACTGTACTAAAATGGCCCCCACAGTCACCAGATCTCAACCCAATAGAGCATCTTTGGGATGTGGTGGAATGGGAGCTTCGTGCCCTGGATGTGCATCCCACAAATCTCCATCAACTGCAAGATGCTATCCTATCAATATGGGCCAACATTTCTAAAGAATGCTTTCAGCACCTTGTTGAATCAATGCCACGTAGAATTAAGGCAGTTCTGAAGGCGAAAGGGGGTCAAACACAGTATTAGTATGGTGTTCCTAATAATCCTTTAGGTGAGTGTAAATCAGTCACTGCCTGGTTGCCAATTGGTTAACTGTAAGTTACAATGCCATATGGTTAAAAATTTTAATTAGTTATGACAAGTGAATGGAAGACAAAAGAAAATCTTAACTAACTTCCATACCGCTATAGGTTATGGGTAATATTAGGGATCAGTTTTTGGACCCCTCTTCTCAATATACACCACATGACTGTGACTATTTATACAGGCACATGGTTTCTCGTACCATGGCTATGGTGATGACACACAACTCACTTCAACCAGACAGTCCCATGGTAGCTGAACGAATCGCAGACTGCCTGGCGGACATGGATGAAAGAACATCACCTGCATCTCAACCTAGCAAAGGCAGAGCTTCTCATCTTCCCAGCCACTTCATCAGTACAGCAACATTTCAAAAGCACAGGTTCAGCAACAATAATCCCAATTTTTGATGACCAGCTGACCTTCAAAGACCACATTGCTACAACAGCATGATCATGCAGGTTTGCACTGTACAGCATCAGGAAGGTCAGGCCCTTCCTACCTAGGCATGCAACAAAACTTGTCATTTCTAGGCTGGACAATTGCAATGCCCATTTGGCTAGACTTCCAACATGTGAAATTAAACCTCTTCAAATGATTCAGAATGCAGCGGGTCCACTGGTCTTCAACAAACCCAAAAGAGCCCGTCACACCGCAGTCTCTTTGCACTGACTTGAACCTGCCTCATGGTAACATCACAGAGATTAATAAAATCACTCTTCTTTTCTGGTGTAATGATCTTCCCAATCCTATCTGGACAGCCGAATCCCTGGCAATTTTCAAGCAGTAGCTGAAAACTCATCTCTTCCATCTGACCAAATGACAAACATAATTTGTTCACCCAAAATTGAAAAAAAAAAAATTGTCATGAATTACTAACCCTCATGTCGTTCCAAACCTGTAAGACTTTCGTTCATCTTCAAAACTCAAATGAAGACATTTTAAATGAAATAGAAGATTTCTGTCCCTGAATTGACTTAAAGAGATTGTAAAACTAGTCCACATGAATCTAGCGGTCCAAATTTTCTGAAGAGACTCAATTGCTTTATATGATGAACAGATGTGAGAACAATTTTGAATTGGTTCTCACACGTCAATCAAGAATGCTTAAAGGGATAGTTCACCCAAAAATGACCCCATGATTAACTCACCCTCAAGCCATCCCAGGTGTATATAACTATCTTCTTTCAGACGAATACAATCAGAGTTACATTAAAAAATATCCTGGCTCTTCCAAGCATTATAATGGCAGTGAACAGGGGTTGAGATTTTGAAGCCCAAAAATGTGCATTGATCCATTATAAAAGTAATCCGGGGGGTTAATAAAGGCCTTCTAAAGCGAAGCGATGCGTTTGTGTAAGAAAAATATCCATATTCAAAACTTTATAAACTAAAATAACTAGCTTCCGTCAGACGGCTGTACACATTGATATGCAGTGAAAGAGTGACCACAAGAGCTTCATTTTACCACAACTATTGTGTGAGTTGATAAATGCTTATTATGTGAATAAAAGCCTAAAGGAAATCTGTTCATCATATAAAGTGATTGTCTCTTCAGAAAATCTGGACTAAACCGCTCGATTCATATGGATTAGTTTTACAATCCAAATTCTACAATTAACTGAAACGTCAATGCGGTAGATGTGTAGTTGTCAATGGAGGGACAGAAATCGCTGATTTCATTAAAATATCTTCATTTGCTTGCTAAAAATCTATTATACTATCTTCTTCACTATATTACTTTGTCTACGCTCTCACTATTTCTTAATCCCTCCCTACTCTAACTTGTGCTATTCTGACTGATGCCTTAAACTTTGTATTACTAGGACGTCTCGTGTTTATTGCTTCTTAAGATGAATCACTTGTTATATTCCACAATTGTAAGGCGCTTTGGATAAAAGCCTCTGCTAAATTAATAAATGTAAATATTACCCTAAACATAATGCATAAATGCATGCCTCAAAAATTCAGTGTAATAAGTATTCTTTGACAGATTTTACATACTACTTTTTAACTTACTATGATTTGAGGCACGATCAATCGTGCATACTATAACATACAGATAGTTTGCTAATTGAAATGCAGTCACTGTTTCAAAGAAGACAGACATTGGCAGGCACTCTTAAAACAAAAGTTAAATCATAATGAGCTTCATATCAGCCTGATGGGAAAAAGATGGTTAAAGCAAAAGACTTGAAGTATAATGGTATGCCGCAGTGCTTCATCAAACTTAATTAGAGGTCTAAAAGACAGAAATACTTGGCTGCGAACCAAGATGAGGTGTCATGACCAAGAGCAGAAGACAGCAGACAAGCGCATAAAAAATGTATTCAACCATTAACGCACGTCCCGCAGAGATGCATGTCAAATGGCACAAAAAATGACTAGTGATCTCAGCTTTGTTGTCAATCAGAAACCTTCAGCAAGCAGCACGACTACTTAATTGGTACCATCACATGGCATACCGATGAATACAAGTGACATCGTACAACTAGTAATTGTTTAGCAGTTGCATTATGCAGATTCATCAAGTTCAAACTTGTAATTTAGCTGACACTTTCATCAACTTTTAGTTCACGCATTACTGGAACACAACTCCTTAAGTAACTTCGCAGTGCTCATGATTTTGAGACAGGAGACTAGTCGAAAAAGTAGATTCTTCAAAAGTTCTCCTTTTGTGTTCCAACAAAGAAATAAAATTACACAAGCGCGAGGAAATGACATTTTTCATTTTAAAAGGGATAGTTTACCCAAAAATAAAAATCCTGTCATTAATTACTCACTCTCATGTCACTCCAAACCCGCAAAACTTTTGTTCATCTTCGGAACACAAATTAAGATCTTTTTGATGAAATCTGGGAGCTTTCTTTCCCGCCATTAACAGCTACACAACTGACACCTTGATGCTACAAAAAATTCATCAAGTAAAACTAATCCATATGAATTGATTGGTTTAGTCCAAATTTTCTAAAGAGACTCGATCGCTTTATTTGATGAACAGATTGAATTTAGGTTTTTATTCACATATAACAGAAGCTCAACCGAACCTGCGTAACACACCAGAATGAACCTCATTGGTTCTTGCTGAAGCTCAAACGTGCTGCTTAACACAAGAATGAACCTCATTGGTTCTTGCGGAAGCTCAAACGTGCTGCTTAACACAAGAATGAACCTCATTGGTTCTTGCGGAAGCTCAAACGTGCAGCGTAACACGAGAATGAACCTCATTGGTTCTTGTTGAAGCTCAAACGTGCTGCTTAACACAAGAATGAACCTCATTGGTTCTTGCGGAAGCTCAAACGTGCTGCGTAACACGAGAATGAACCTCATTGGTTCTTGTGGAAGCTCAAACGTGCTGCTTTACACCAGAATGAACCTCATTGGTTCTTGCTGAAGCTCAAACGTCCTGCTTAACATGAGAATGAACCTCATTGGTTCTTGTGGAAGCTCAAATGTGCTGCGATTAATTTTACGATCTCTTTAAGAACTTTTTGAAGTGTCAAAGTGGTAGTTGCGTAGCTGTTAATGGAGGAACATAAATTTAACTAGAGACACGAAACACGAGACGAGAGTGAAGAGCGGATCATATGCGCGAGTCGGCGCAGACAACAAAACATATCAGACCCATTTAAATTCTGCACAGAATGCTGTATTTCAAAGAGATAAGGAGGAGATTATCATGATAAATGTTTAGATTCGGAGGAAACTGGCTTTAATAAAACAGAAAGGCTCTAGTCAAACTGTGGTAATAACGAAACGCTATTGGCTGTTTCAAAAAAGGGGAGGAGCTGCTAACAGCTGCAGCTGTTTCAGGGGAAGTTACGTCAACACATTGAATAATGCTGCACGTTCCAAGGCACTTCAGTGGGCCTTTAATGGCAGGATTTTCATTTTTGGGTGAACTATCCCTTTAAGGTGAACTGTTTTTATCAATCATACGAATTTGTAGCGACATGAGCGCGAGTAAATTATGACGGATTGTTCATTTATATGTGAACCATTTCTTCAATCTGTTCATACTGATTAGGTTTGAATATGCTTACTACCTAAATTAGCATGGAAATCCCAGCAATTACCTTCAAGATTAGCATCATCATGACATAATTAATTATACATTCACTATCTACAACAGACACTATAATTTACTAATCAAATAGATGTTCATTAGTGAGTGACATCATTCTTTCATAGCGAGTGCAGAAACTCCAGGGTTCTCCATGTGAAGTAGAGGTCTGTACTACTAATGAAGATCATGCAAATAAACTTAATGATAAATGTCCCTAAAAGCACATAAGGCTTGATGGAAAGGTTAATGAAGAACATCTAAGACATATCAATGACTGACTGAATGCACATTACTATAAAAATCAGCAAGACCAACTAGAGCTGCACAATTATTTCTCTTGATAATGTAATTGTGATTATTAAAGGGTTATAGTTATTTTGGGTTATAGTTCACCCATAAATAATTTACTCACCCTCAAGTTGTTGCAAACCTGTATGAATTTCTGGTAACACTTTAGTTTAGGGTCCAATTCTCACTATTAACTAGCTAATTATTAGCATGCATATTGCTAGAATATTGGCTGTTTATTAGTACTTATATAGTGCATATTAATGCCTTATTCTGCATGACCATATTCTACATCCCTTAATCCTACCCAATACCTAAACTTAACAACTGCCTAACCTTACTAACTATTATTAAGTAGCAATTAGGAGTTTATTGAGGCAAAAGTCATATTTAATAGTTAGTTAATAGTGAGAATTGGACCGTTAATCTAAAGTGTGAGCGAATTCTATTTCTTCTGCTGAACATAAAAGAAGGTATTTTGAAAAATGCCAGTACCAAATTTGACCCCATTGACTTCCATAGTATTTTTTCCATACAATGGATGTCAATGGGGCCTATCAACTGTTACCCATATTCTTCAAAATATTCTCTTTTGTGTTCAACAGAAGAAAGAAATCCACACAGACTTGGAACAACTTGAGGAATGTAACAACTTTTTATTACATTCCTACGTAAATCCTTTTGGCCTTGGTCTAGCAATGAAAACAGTGGTGCTAAAACTTGACAACACAAGATTCAAAATTATACAATTTACACTTTTCTCGAATACTTAATTGGGCCGAAATGGCTGTCACAAGGGTACCATTGAGATCAAAAGCGTCAGGCACTAAAAAATTCAATACAAATTCTATGTTTCTGAAGGGTGCATCGTTTCCAACCCTCTCTAAAAGACGAGTAATTACCTCAGTGCCTCTGTCCCCAAAAGCCGCTGGTTATGATAAAGACAACCCATCTGAAAAGAATGATTGAGACTCTCAGTACATGAATGAACAAAAGTGCCATGATGATCCAGAATTTCTGCAGCTTCATTTATTTTCTTTTTGTCATAGCGAAAGAAGCTGCTCCTAGCTGACAAGAATATCGATGAGCACGATGGGTACATCCTAACCTCAAATCTATTTTCTTTTTCACAGGACACTAAAGCACAAACCTTATTTCATAATTTTTTGAAATACAATCCAAGATGTTCATTTTATGAATAATTTATCTTCTCTTACAAGGTAATAAGGAGGCATACAGCTCTCATGAATTATTCAAATCAACAGTATAATTCTCATCTAAGAGAACCCTGGCCTGATTCTACTGTTTTCGGCTTGAACTCGAGTTACACTGAAATCATATATGCCTTCAAAAAGTTGTATTCAGGTGCAAACCTTGCTGACTGGATACAAGCTGCAATCACTGTTCTCTGTTACAGCACATTTCCTGCTTCAGTGGTTCTGTGAAACAGTCCTCCCAGAGCGGGTCATGAGATAAGGATAGATCCCCACACTCCATACACGTTCAGTCTGCCTCGGCGCTTTGCAGTCTCAATGCACACATGCAAACCAATTAGTCTGTGTAGACACACTCCCACACATAATATATGCTCATGATTGTGCACACTTAAAATAGTTCACTCAGAAATCAATATTCTGTCATTATTCACACCCTCATGCATACCAGCATGCTATCAATTTTCAAATGTGTAGCACAGATATAAATGGATGGATGGATGGATTGGATGGATGGATGGAAGGAAGGAAGGGATTGGATGGATTGAATGGATGGATGGATGGATGGATGGATGGATGGATGGATGGATGGATTGGATTGGATAGATGGATGGATTGATTGGATGGAAAGAAGGAATGGATTGGATGGATGGATGGAAGGGATTGGATTGGATGGATGGATGGATTGGATGGATGGAAGGAAGGGATTGGATGGATGGAAGGAAGGGATTGGATGGATGGATGGATGGATGGATGGATGGATGGATGGATGGATGGATTGGATTGGATTGGATAGATGGATGGATTGATTGGATGGAAGGAAGGAATGGATTGGATGGATGGATGGAAGGGATTGGATTGGATGGATGGATGGATGGATGGATGGATTGGATTGGATTGGATTGGGATGGATTGGATTGGATTGGATCGGGATGGATGGAAGGAAGGAAGGAAGGAAGGAAGGAAGGGATTGGATGGATTGAATGGATGGATGGATGGATGGATGGAAGGAAGGAAGGGATTGGTTGGATTGATTGAATGGATGGATGGATGGATTGGATTGTGATGGATTGGATTGGATTGCATTGGGATGGATGGAAGGAAGGAAGGAAGGAAGGAAGGAAGGAAGGAAGGGATTGGATGGATTGAATGGATGGATGGATGGATGGATGGATGGAAGGAAGGAAGGAAGGGATTGGATGGATTGAATGGATGGATGGATGGATGGATGGATTTATGGATTGATGGATGGATGGATGGATGGATGGATGGATGGATGGATGGATTGGATGGAAGGATGGAAAGTTGTCACTCAACCATTCAATCAAACCATTAATTTAAAAAGCAATGATTAATCAAATGTACATATATTATTAAAGTAGTCCAGTTGAAAACTACAGAAGGTGCACAAGAGAAACAAACTATGGTCCCACTTTATATTAGGTGGCCTTAACTACTATGTACTTACATCAGAAAATAAGTACAATGTACTTTCTGTGTTCATATTGTATTGCAAAACACTTTTGCTGATATTGAGGTGGGATACGGGTAAGTTTAGGGACAGGTGTGGTGGGATGGGTAAGTCTAAGGGTAGGGTTAGGTGTAAGGGAAGTGTAATTACAGTAATTTCAATGTAAAAACATGTATGTACACAATAAGTGCATTGTATCAAATGATTAATTAAAATGTTAGTACATAGTAGTTAAGGCCACCTAATATAAAGTGGGTCCCAAACGATAATTTAAGTTATTCATAGAGAGTCTTTCCATTCAAGTTTTTAAACTCAATACAGTGTTCCTTAAAAGAGCAATGCCTCTACTAGCACCAAATCACATACCCTGGTCATCTGGTAAACTGGGTTAAAGAAGATTTTTACATAACCATATTACACTTTCTCTTTTTTGAACACACCATAATCATGCAGGCCTGAGTCAAAGGACAGCCACCTCTAAAGCTGCATTCAATTGAACTGACCTTGCAGCTCAATTCTTCTGAAAAAGCCTTGCAGGCTATTGATGCTGATAGGTGAGGTTGCATTATTTATCAAAAACACCAACAGATGAAAAACCCAGAGAGGGGGGCGTTGCGTCAGCTCAGATGGGAATTATGCGGCCGCAGGTCATCCAGCAGCCCAGGGATAATCATTCTTCAAATCTCTGTAGCAGCCTTTGGAATGCAGCCACTTTACCATCTCTAAAGGGGCATCAGCCAGCGGGAGCCACGGCCAAAGAATTGACCAGGAGTCCTCCGGTCTGGCGGGAGTACTACCTTATTGAAGATGAAGCAGAAAGGAGGGAACGCATGCTGAGAGGTGCACAGCCCTTGGCATTTTGTCAAAATACAACCCCAAATCAGAAAAAGTTGGGACAGTATGGAAAACGCAAATAAAAAACAAAAGAAGTGATTTCTAAATTTACTTTGACTTGTATTTCATTGCAGACAATATGAACACAAAATATTTCATGTTTTGTCTGGTCAACTTCATGTCATTTGTAAATATGCATCCTTTCCTGTCATTCAGACCTGCAACACATTTAAAAAAAAGTTGGGACAGGAGCAATTTATGGCTAGTAATGAGGTAAAATGGTTAAATAATGATGTGATTTGAAACAGGTGATGTCAACAGGTGATTGTAATTATGATTTGGTACAAAAGCAGCATCCAAGAAAGGTCTAATCCTTTAGGAGCAAAGATGGGCCGAGGATCGCCAGTTTGCCAACAAATACGTGAGAAAATTATTGAAATGTTTAAAAACAATGTTCCTCAAAGAAAGATAGGAAGAGATTTGGATATTTCACATTCAACAGTGCATAACATAATGAAAAGATTCAAGGAATCTGGAGGAATTTCAGTGCGTAAAGTACAAGGGCGCAAGCCTAAGCTGAACAACCGTGATCTCCGATCCCTCAGGCGGCACTGCATCAAGAACCGTCATTCATCTATAAGCAATATCACCACATGGGCTCAGGACTACTTTGGCAAACCTTTGTCAAGTACCACAATACGTAGTTACATCCACAAATGCCAGTTAAAACTGTACTGTGCCAAAAGGAAGCCCTATGTTAACAGTGTTCAGAAGTGCCGTCGACTTCTCTGGGCTCAGAGGCATCTGGGATGAACCATCACACAGTGGAAACGTGTACTGTGGTCAGATGAATCAGTATTTCAGGTATTTTTTGGGAGGAATGGACGCCGTGTGCTCTGGACCAAAGAAGAAAAGGATCATCCAGACTGTTACCAGCAACAAGTCCAAAAGCCAGGGTCTGTCATGGTATGGGGTTGTGTCAGTGCCCTTGGCAAAGGTAACTTGCACTTCTGTGAAGGCACCATTAATGCTGAAAAATACATAGAGATTTTGGAGCATAATATGCTGCCTTCAAGAAGACATCTTTTCCAGGGACGTCCATGCATATTTCAACAAGACAATGCAAAACCACATTCTGCACACATTACAAAGTCCTGGCTGCGGAGGAAGAGGGTACGGGTACTTGACTGGCCTGCCTGCAGTCCCGACCTGTCTCCAATAGAGAATGTGTGGCGCATTTTGAAGCGCAAAATGCGACAACGAAGACCGCGCACTGTTGCCCACCTTAAGACTTGTTTGCAGGAAGAATGGGACAAAATTACACCTGAAACACTTCATCACTTGGTGTCTTCAGTCCCTAAATGTCTTTTAAGTGTTGTGAAAAGGAATGGCAACATTACAAAGTGGTAAATGCTTTACTGTCCCAACTTTTTTTTAAATGTGTTGCAGGTCTGAATGACAGGAAAGGATGCATATTTACAAATGACAGGAAGTTGACCAGACAAAACATTAAATATTTTGTGTTCATATTGTCTGCAATGAAATACAAGTCAAAGTAAATTTAGAAATCACTTCCTTTTTTTTTTATTTGCGTTTTCCATACTGTCCCAACTTTTTCTGATTTGGGGTAGTAACTGTACATTTGCAACTACTCTAGAAAATGCTTCTAATAAAAACTCCTGATATGATGTGTACAAGCAAATTTGTTTCAATCTTCTTCTTTTTTGTTACTTGCTCTTAGTTAGCAGAACCTTTTGAAAACCTGTGAGGTGACACATACACTCACCTAAAGGATTATTAGGAACACCTGTTCAATTTCTCAATCAACCAATCACATGGCAGTTGCTTCAATGCATTTAGGGGTGTGGTCCTGGTCAAGACAATCTCCTGAACTCCAAACTGAATGTCAGAATGGGAAAGAAAGGTGATTTAAGCAATTTTGAGCGTGGCATGGTTGTTGGTGCCAGACGGGCCAGTCTGAGTATTTCACAATCTGCTCAGTTACTGGGATTTTCACGCACAACCATTTCTAGGGTTTACAAAGAATGGTGTGAAAAGGGAAAAACATCCAGTATACGGCAGTCCTGTGCGCGAAAATGCCTTGTTGATGCTAGAGGTCAGAGGAGAATGGGCCGACTGATTCAAGCTGATAGAAGAGCAAATTTGACTGAAATAACCACTCGTTACAACCGAGGTATGCAGCAAAGCATTTGTGAAGCCACAACACGCACAACCTTGAGGCAGATGGGCTACAACAGCAGAAGACCCCACCGGGTACCACTCATCTCCACTACAAATAGGAAAAAGAGGCTACAATTTGCACAAGCTCACCAAAATTGGACAGTTGAAGACTGGAAAAATGTTGCCTGGTCTGATGAGTCTCGATTTCTGTTGAGACATTCAGATGGTAGAGTCAGAATTTGGCGTAAACAGAATGAGAACATGGATCCATCATGCCTTGTTACTACTGTGCAGGCTGGTGGTGGTGGTGTAATGGTGTGGGGGATGTTTTCTGGGCACACTTTAGGCCCCTTAGTGCCAATTGGGCATCGTTTAAATGCCACGGACTACCTGAGCATTGTTTCTGACCATGTCCATCCCTTTATGACCACCATGTACCCATCCTCTGATGGCTACTTCCGGCAGGATAATGCACCATGTCACAAAGCTTGAATCATTTCAAATTGGTTTCTTGAACATGACAATGAGTTCACTGTACTGGCCCCCACAGTCACCAGATCTCAACCCAATAGAGCATCTTTGGGATGTGGTGGAACGGGAGCTTCGTGCCCTGGATGTGCATCCCACAAATCTCCATCAACTGCATGATGCTATCCTATCAATATGGGCCAACATTTCTAAAGAATGCTTTCAGCACCTTGTTGAATCAATGCCACGTAGAATTAAGGCAGTTCTGAAGGCGAAAGGGGGTCAAACACAGTATTAGTATGGTGTTCCTAATAATCCTTTAGGTGAGTGTATATCGTCCCCGTAATAAGGCAGCATATTCTGAGGTAGCAAAAAAAAGACTCAACCATTTCATCTGATTTCCAGCAAAGGAATCTGCCAGTATTTCCTACAAGCAACAACACTTTCATCATGCGTCCATGATCAATAAACACAAAGTTGTCAGGCCAAAGACACTGGCTTTGAGCCTAAAACAAACCCTGCAGTCCTTCAATATCCCATCAATCCTCCAGGCAGGCACTGAGCTGTCAGATATGAAAAGAAGTCTATGCTGGCAGAGACCTTCTTCTCTCTACCTGCATTTTTAATCCAAACACAAGCATTTCCTTCAGCGGCACAACACTCACAATGGCACATCAGGGAAACTGCATTTGTATTGGTGAAGACATTTTGATTTCTACAAATCTTGACATATTTGATCATGGCATATAAAAATATGTTTTACTCACAAAGAAATCAAAGTCAACACGCACACACACCCACGCACATAAAAGTCTCTTACGCTCGCCAGGGCTGCATTTATTTGATCAAAAATACAGAACAACACTAATATTATTAATTATTGTTTCAATTAAAAATAACTTTTTTTTTATTAGAATATATTTTAAAATGTAATTTATTCCTGTAATGGCAAAGCTGAATTTTCAGCATTTGTACTGCAGTCTTCAGTTTCACATGATCAGAAATCATTAGAATATGCAAAGTTGTGATCATTAAACATTTTCAAACATTATCAATTGTTGATTTTTGTATGATTTTTCAGGATTTTTTGATGAACAGAACGTTTTAAATGCATTTATTTGAAGTAGAAAGTCTGTGCTGTAACTTTTGATCAACTTAATGTGTCCTTGCTGAATAAAAGTATAAATGTCTTTAAAAAAAATCTTACTATATAATAAATAATTCCACTAAATAATGTTCAATCATTCTAAATGCTATAAATATGGTCTGTAGAACTAAAACCAAGTACAACTATACATCATCTTGCATCATATTTGCTTTAGCATTATTCTGTAAAAAGGAATGTTCATGTACCATTTAAAGCTACACTGTGTAACTTTTTTAGTTTATTCTTAGCTAAAAACACTTAGTTCTTTCAAAAATATATGTGCTCATTAATGTATATTTACTTCTTTCAAGTAATAAAGTATTCTTGTAAGTTTATAATATGCCATTGAAAATACATACGGGTAAGGGGTTCGAATGGGGATCGCCATGTTGCCCCTCCATCTTGAAAGTACATTAGCCAAAGAGGGACATACCCGTAAATTCAAGCTTCGCCTTTTAACACTCTGTAACGAGTAGGAAAATAGTGTTGCCCCTTTAAGAGCGTTCGCCCCGGTTGGAGCGCCTGCGTTCTGTGTGTGTGTGCACTGCGCCTCGAGCTCCCATGTGTGCGGATTATTTTCTGTCTTCTGTTGCTAACATTCATTTATTTTTGTTTTGTTGGGTAATGCTGTGGACGGAAGTGGAGTTTGTGCCGGACTCTTGTGGGGGGTTCCGCGGGGAATAAAGTGCGGGCTGTTTGATGTCAATCGCCTCCGTGTTTGCATCGACTCCAGTTGCGTTGAGTGAGCTATCCGTATTTTTCACCCGGACACACGCGTTACAACTCGATGGCGAACGTGAAGAGGGGGATTGCTGGATCGAACTGGAAGCCATGTTAATCTTGGACTAAATCGGCCACCGTAGGAGTTCAAACGAAATCGGATTTGGGAGGAAAAGAAACTAATATTTCCTGCATGGTCATATACCTTTTCACCGCTAGATGGGGGAAAATATCACACAGTGTAGCTTTAAGAAAAAATATTTTTAAGGGTATGTTTTTTCTTATCCCAGCCTAATATGCAGAGTAAATGATAAGCAAATCATATGCCATTTGGGCATCAACCAATAGTGTGAGTTTGGGCTCCCTGAATGTTCTCCAGCTTAAAAATATGCATAACTGATGGGTCTTATGTGCGATGACATCCTCTTCCTCACATACACAGAATCTCTCTTTGTTCCCACATTCATGACCCCACAAGGAGTGGGCTGATATTTCACAGGATCACTTCCTCACAAACACGTCTATTCATGAACCATGTGCACAGCATGTCTGAACGGAACAAGCCCTTATTGAACAAGCCTTGGGGTGAGGGGCAAAAGCCTTGCTCACTTCTTCCTCTCCATTTTACAATTTCTTTCTTTAAAGGTCAAGTGTGAAATTCTGCGCTTTTTATCATTGCCAAATGAAACTGCAAATGTAATAACTGCTTTCAAACCGGTTTCCCACTATTAGTCAAATAGAAATTCAGCCCAAATTCATAGCACCTGAAGATCTTTTTTTATCAAATCTGAGATCTTAATTTCCCTCCATTGACAGCTTTGCAAGATCATAAAATGAATCCCATATGAACTGAGTTGTTTAGTCCAAATTTTCTGAAAAGACAGGATCGCTTATATCAAACCTGTCCTGGAGGACCCCCATCCCTGCACATTTTGTATGTCTCCCATATCTCACACACCCACTTCAGGTCTTGCAGTCTCAATAATGAGCTCATGAGTTGAATCAGGTGTGTTAGATGACGGAGACATAGAAAATGTGCAGTGCTCGGGGTCCTCCAAGACAGGTTTGAAAACCCCTGCTTTATATGATGAGCAGATTGAATTTAGGCTTTTATTCACATACACATTCATCAACACACACATCAGTTATGGTAAACGGAAGATCAATCATGTTCGCTTGACGTGCAAGAACCAATGAGGTTCATTCTCGTGTGTTACACAGCATGTTTGAGTTTCCTCAAGAACCAATGAGGTTTTTTCTCGTGTTACGCAGCACGTTTGAGCTTCAGCAAAGCTCATAAATATTAAATATATATACATATTGTATTTTACACTCACCTAAAGGATTATTAGGAACACCATACTCATACTGTGTTTGACCCCCTTTCGCCTTCAGAACTGTCTTAATTCTACGTGGCATTGATTCAACAAGGTGCTGAAAGCATTCTTTAGAAATGTTGGCCCATATTGATAGGATAGCATCTTGCAGTTGATGGAGATTTGTGGGATGCACATCCAGGGCACGAAGCTCCCGTTCCACCACATCCCAAAGATGCTCTATTGGGTTGAGATCTGGTGACACTGGGGGCCATTTTAGTACAGTGAACTCATTGTCCAATTTGAAATGATTCGAGCTTTGTGACATGGTGCATTATCCTGCTGGAAGTAGCCATCAGAGGATGGGTACATGGTGGTCATAAAGGAATGGACATGGTCAGAAACAATGCTCAGGTAGGCCGTGGCATTTAAACAATGCCCAAATTGCACTAAGGGGCCTAAAGTGTGCCCAGAAAACATCCCCCACACCATTACACCACCACCACCAGTCTGCACAGTGGTAACAAGGCATGATGGGTCCATGTTCTCATTCTGTTTACGCCAAATTCTGACTCTACCATCTGAATGTCTCAACAGAAATCGAGACTCATCAGACCAGGCAACATTTTTCCAGTCTTCAACTGTCCAATTTTGGTGAGCTTGTGCAAATTGTAGCCTCTTTTTCCTATTTGTAGTGGAGATGAGTGGTACCCGGTGGGGTCTTCTGCTGTTGTAGCCCATCCGCCTCAAGGTTGTGTGTGTTGTGGCTTCACAAATGCTTTGCTGCATACCTCGGTTGTAACGAGTGGTTATTTCAGTCAAAGTTGCTCTTCTATCAGCTTGAGTCAGTCGGCCCATTCTCCTCTGACCTCTAGTATCAACAAGGCATTTTCGCCCACAGGACTGCCGCATACTGGATGTTTTTCCCTTTTAACACCATTCTTTGTAAACCCTAGAAATGGTTGTGCGTGAAAATCCCAGTAACTGAGCAGATTGTGAAATACTCAGACCGGCCCGTCTGGCACCAACAACCATTTCCCATTCTGACATTCAGTTTGGAGTTCAGGAGATTGTCTTGACCAGGACCACACCCCCAAATGCATTGAAGCAACTGCCATGTGATTGGTTGATTAGATAATTGCATTAATGAGAAATTGAACAGGTGTTCCTAATAATCCTTTAGGTGAGTGTATATACTGGTTTGTTTCTATAGGGTTAACTAGTTCTCATTGAATGCCATACTTACATCATTTATATCATGTCATGCACTGAAAGACCTGAGGAACCGTCATTAGTCTCATTTGATTCTGTATTCTGATGTTTAAACCCTTCTGTCTGACATCACCAGCCCTGGGAGTTTTCCCAAGATGTACTTAGCATGTACAGACACCTTTTAGCATGCACGTTGAGCACTCCAGACTCTTCTAGCCGCGTCCCAGCAGAGCAGCAAAGCCAAGGTAAGCAGAGCGGGGCCGTGAACACAGCTTCACTGATGAACAGGGATCTCTGGGCAGAAGCAGGGGGTCGGATCATTGACTAGTGGGAACTCATTAGCCCACCTGGCAAACCTTAAATTGCATTATTATTCTTCTGTGGTTTTCTCTATAGCTCTGATTCCTCTTATGGAGTGGGTCCATATACTCCCATCACTGGTTAATGAGGTTTAGGCTTGACTAACTGGGTCAGGCTTCAGGAGCCACTGCTAAAGACCTTCATCTGCTCTCAGGAGTAAATGTGAAACAGTCCCTGAAGGTACAGATTAAGAGAATAAGACTGAAAAGTGGGGGAAAAGAGAGAAAAGGGTTGAAGAGGAAGTAAGGGGGAAGAGTAAAGAAAACATGAAATGATGTTCATTACAAAACCTTTTCTGCAGTTCGAGGTGAGGTGTTGTATAAGAAAGTAATAAATGTATGTTACTATTATTATTAAATGTATATTATACATTGGGATTTGATTCGCTCAGAACGAGGTGAACAGGCTATAAAATGATTGGTTAATATTTTTTCCTGCCCATGCATCCTTGATTATGTGAGCAGAAGGTGAAAGAGGTGGAGAAAATGTATTTTAATGAAATATTATTAATATATTTTAGAATAATGTGCATCATTATTCTTCATGAATCAGGCTAGACACCAGAGACATTTATCAAGAAATGTAATGGGGCACAAATTAAAAAAAATTAAGCTGACATGTATAACTTTTTCAATGTTAAAAGGTTTTTACTGACGGTATTTTGGATCTCTCTTTTTATTACTCCATAAATCACAAATTACTGTTAACAGCCAGAAAAATTCACCATGTTTTTAGGAATACATTTTATACAAATCAGTCAAATGATATATAATATTCTGTTGTCATAATAATTGTTTGAATATTCATTCTGTAAAAACCTTCAAAGTTTGTAAGACTGTAAAGTTTGGTGTTAGTTCTGCTGAAGTGGAAATTTCTGGCTCAGTGCATGAGAAAAAAAAAATAATTTTGTGGAAATGACTATTAAAAATATGTATTGGTTCTTGCTGAAGCTCAAACGTGCTGTGTAACACGAGAATGATCCTCATTGGTTCTTGCTGAAGCTCAAACGTGCTGCGTAACACGAGAATGAACCTCATTGGTTCTTGTGGAAGCTCAAACGTGCGGTGTAACACGAGAATGAACCTCATTGGTTCCTGAGGAAGCTCAAACGTGCTGCGTAACATGAGAATGATCCTCATTGGTTCTTGCTGAAGCTCAAACGTGCTGTGTAACACGAGAATGATCCTCATTGGTTCTTGTGGAAGCTCAAACGTGCTGCGTAACATGAGAATGAACCTCATTGGTTCTTACTGAAGCTTAAACATGCTGTGTAACACGAGAATGAACCTCATTGGTTCCTGAGGAAGCTCAAACGTGCTGCGTAATACGAGAATGAACCTCATTGGTTCCTGAGGACGCTCAAACGTGCTGCGTAGCATGAGAATGAACCTCATTGGTTCCCGAGGAAGCTCAAACGTGCTGCGTAACACGAGAATGAACCTCATTGGTTCTTGCTGAAGCTCAAACGTGCTGTGTAACACGAGAATTAACCTCATTGGTTCCTGAGGAAGCTCAAACGTGCTGTGTAACACGAGAATGAACCTCATTGGTTCCTGAGGAAGCTCAAACGTGCTGCGTAACACAAGAATGAACCTCATTGGTTCTTGCTGAAGCTTAAACATGCTGTGTAACACGAGAATGAACCTCATTGGTTCTTGCTGAAGCTTAAACATGCTGTGTAACACGAGAATGAACCTCATTGGTTCTTGTGGAAGCTCAAACGTGCTGCTTAACACAAGAATGAACCTCATTGGTTCTTGCTGAAGCTCAAACGTGCAGCGTAACACGAGAATGAACCTCATTGGTTCTTGCTGAAGCTCAAACGTGCTGTGTAACACGAGAATGAACCTCATTGGTTCTTGCTGAAGCTCAAACGTGCTGTTTAACACGAGAATGAACCTCATTGGTTCTTGCTGAAGCTCAAACGTGCAGCGTAACACGAGAATGAACCTCATTGGTTCTTGCTGAAGCTCAAACGTGCTGTGTAACACGAGAATGAACCTCATTGGTTCTTGCTGAAGCTCAAACGTGCTGTTTAACACGAGAATGAACCTCATTGGTTCCTGAGAAAGCTCAAGCGTGCTGCATAACACGAGAATGAACCTCATTGGTTCTTGCTGAAGCTCAAACGTGCAGCGTAACACGAGAATGAACCTCATTGGTTCTTGCTGAAGCTCAAACGTGCTGTGTAACACGAGAATGAACCTCATTGGTTCTTGCTGAAGCTCAAACGTGCTGCGTAACATGAGAATGAACCTCATTGGTTCTTACTGAAGCTTAAACGTGCTGTGTAACACGAGAATGAACCTCATTGGTTCCCGAGGAAGCTCAAACGTGCTGTGTAACACGAGAATTAACCTCATTGGTTCCTGAGGAAGCTCAAACGTGCTGCGTAACACAAGAATGAACCTCATTGGTTCTTGCTGAAGCTTAAACATGCTGTGTAACACGAGAATGAACCTCATTGGTTCTTGCTGAAGCTTAAACATGCTGTGTAACACGAGAATGAACCTCATTGGTTCTTGTGGAAGCTCAAACGTGCTGTGTAACACGAGAATGAACCTCATTGGTTCTTGCTGAAGCTCAAACGTGCTGTGTAACACGAGAATGAACCTCATTGGTTCTTGCTGAAGCTCAAACGTGCTGTTTAACACAAGAATGAACCTCATTGGTTCTTGCTGAAGCTCAAACGTGCAGCGTAACACGAGAATGAACCTCATTGGTTCTTGCTGAAGCTCAAACGTGCTGTTTAACACGAGAATGAACCTCATTGGTTCCTGAGAAAGCTCAAGCGTGCTGCATAACACGAGAATGAACCTCATTGGTTCCTGAGAAAGCTCAAGCGTGCTGCATAACACGAGAATGAACCTCATTGGTTCTTGCTGAAGCTCAAACGTGCAGCGTAACACGAGAATGAACCTCATTGGTTCTTGCTGAAGCTCAAACGTGCTGTGTAACACGAGAATGAACCTCATTGGTTCTTGCTGAAGCTCAAACGTGCTGTTTAACACGAGAATGAACCTCATTGGTTCTTGCTGAAGCTCAAACGTGCTGTGTAACACGAGAATGAACCTCATTGGTTCTTGCTGAAGCTCAAACGTGCTGTGTAACACGAGAATGAACCTCATTGGTTCTTGCTGAAGCTCAAACGTGCTGTTTAACACGAGAATGAACCTCATTGGTTCTTGCTGAAGCTCAAACGTGCTGTGTAACACGAGAATGAACCTCATTGGTTCTTGCTGAAGCTCAAACGTGCAGCGTAACACGAGAATGAACCTCATTGGTTCTTGCTGAAGCTCAAACGTGCTGTTTAACACGAGAATGAACCTCATTGGTTCTTGCTGAAGCTCAAACGTGCTGTGTAACACGAGAATGAACCTCATTGGTTCTTGCTGAAGCTCAAACGTGCTGTTTAACACGAGAATGAACCTCATTGGTTCCTGAGAAAGCTCAAGCGTGCTGCATAACACGAGAATGAACCTCATTGGTTCTTGCTGAAGCTCAAACGTGCAGCGTAACACGAGAATGAACCTCATTGGTTCTTGCTGAAGCTCAAACGTGCTGTTTAACACGAGAATGAACCTCATTGGTTCTTGCTGAAGCTCAAACGTGCAGCGTAACACGAGAATGAACCTCATTGGTTCTTGCTGAAGCTCAAACGTGCTGTGTAACACGAGAATGAACCTCATTGGTTCTTGCTGAAGCTCAAACGTGCTGTGTAACACGAGAATGAACCTCATTGGTTCTTGCTGAAGCTCAAACGTGCTGTTTAACACGAGAATGAACCTCATTGGTTCCTGAGAAAGCTCAAGCGTGCTGCGTAACATGAGAATGAACCTCATTGGTTCTTGCTGAAGCTCAAGCGTGCTGCTTAACACAAGAATGAACCTCATTGGTTCTTGCTGAAGCTCAAACGTGCTGTGTAACACGAGAATGAACCTCATTGGTTCTTGCTGAAGCTCAAGCGTGCTGCTTAACACGAGAATGAACCTCATTGGTTCTTGCTGAAGCTCAAGCGTGCTGCTTAACACGAGAATGAACCTCATTGGTTCTTGCTGAAGCTCAAACGTGCTGTTTAACATGAGAATGAACCTCATTGGTTCTTGCGGAAGCTCAAGCGTGCTGCTTAACACAAGAATGAACCTCATTGGTTCTTGCTGAAGCTCAAACGTGCTGTGTAACACGAGAATGAACCTCATTGGTTCTTGCTGAAGCTCAAGCGTGCTGCTTAACACGAGAATGAACCTCATTGGTTCTTGCTGAAGCTCAAACGTGCTGTTTAACACGAGAATGAACCTCATTGGTTCTTGCTGAAGCTCAAACGTGCTGTTTAACACGAGAATGGACCTCATTGGTTCTTGCTGAAGCTCAAACGTGCTGTTTAACACGAGAATGAACCTCATTGGTTCCTGAGAAAGCTCAAGCGTGCTGCATAACATGAGAATGAACCTCATTGGTTCTTGCTGAAGCTCAAGCGTGCTGCTTAACACAAGAATGAACCTCATTGGTTCTTGCTGAAGCTCAAACGTGCTGTGTAACACGAGAATGAACCTCATTGGTTCTTGCTGAAGCTCAAACGTGCTGTGTAACACGAGAATGAACCTCATTGGTTCTTGCTGAAGCTCAAACGTGCTGCGTAACACGAGAATGAACCTCATTGGTTCTTGCTGAAGCTCAAACGTGCTGTTTAACACGAGAATGAACCTCATTGGTTCCTGAGAAAGCTCAAGCGTGCTGCATAACATGAGAATGAACCTCATTGGTTCTTGCTGAAGCTCAAACGTGCTGTGTAACACAAGAATGAACCTCATTGGTTCCTGAGGAAGCTCAAACGTGCTGTGTAACATGAGAATGAACCTCATTGGTTCTTGCTGAAGCTCAAACGTGCTGTTTAACACGAGAATGAACCTCATTGGTTCTTGCTGAAGCTCAAACGTGCTGTTTAACACGAGAATGAACCTCATTGGTTCTTGCTGAAGCTCAAACGTGCTGTTTAACACGAGAATGAACCTCATTGGTTCCTGAGAAAGCTCAAGCGTGCTGCATAACATGAGAATGAACCTCATTGGTTCTTGCTGAAGCTCAAACGTGCTGTGTAACACAAGAATGAACCTCATTGGTTCCTGAGGAAGCTCAAACGTGCTGCGTAACACGAGAATGAACCTCATTGGTTCTTGCTGAAGCTCAAGCGTGCTGTGTAACACAAGAATGAACCTCATTGGTTCCTGAGGAAGCTCAAACGTGCTGCGTAACACGAGAATGAACCTCATTGGTTCTTGCTGAAGCTCAAACGTGCTGTGTAACACAAGAATGAACCTCATTGGTTCCTGAGGAAGCTCAAACGTGCTGCGTAACACGAGAATGAACCTCATTGGTTCCTGAGAAAGCTCAAGCGTGCTGCATAACATGAGAATGAACCTCATTGGTTCTTGCTGAAGCTCAAACGTGCTGCGTAACACGAGAATGAACCTCATTGGTTCTTGTGGAAGCTCAAACGTGCTGCGTAACATGAGAATGATCCTCATTGGTTCTTGCTGAAGCTTAAACGTGCTGCGTAACATGAGAATTAACCTCATTGGTTCTTGTGGAAGCTCAAACGTGCTGCGTAACATGAGAATGAACCTCATTGGTTCTTACTGAAGCTTAAACGTGCTGTGTAACACGAGAATGAACCTCATTGGTTCCTGAGGAAGCTCAAACGTGCTGCGTAATACGAGAATGAACCTCATTGGTTCCTGAGGACGCTCAAATGTGCTGCGTAGCATGAGAATGAACCTCATTGGTTCCCGAGGAAGCTCAAACGTGCTGCGTAACACGAGAATGAACCTCATTGGTTCTTGCTGAAGCTCAAACGTGCTGTGTAACACGAGAATTAACCTCATTGGTTCCTGAGGAAGCTCAAACGTGCTGTGTAACACGAGAATGAACCTCATTGGTTCCTGAGGAAGCTCAAACGTGCTGCGTAACACGAGAATGAACCTCATTGGTTCTTGCTGAAGCTTAAACATGCTGTGTAACACGAGAATGAACCTCATTGGTTCTTGCTGAAGCTTAAACATGCTGTGTAACACGAGAATGAACCTCATTGGTTCTTGCTGAAGCTTAAACATGCTGTGTAACACGAGAATGAACCTCATTGGTTCTTGTGGAAGCTCAAACGTGCTGCTTAACACAAGAATGAACCTCATTGGTTCTTGCTGAAGCTCAAACGTGCAGCGTAACACGAGAATGAACCTCATTGGTTCTTGCTGAAGCTCAAACGTGCTGTTTAACACGAGAATGAACCTCATTGGTTCTTGCTGAAGCTCAAACGTGCAGCGTAACACGAGAATGAACCTCATTGGTTCTTGCTGAAGCTCAAACGTGCTGTTTAACACGAGAATGAACCTCATTGGTTCCTGAGAAAGCTCAAGCATGCTGTGTAACACGAGAATGAACCTCATTGGTTCTTGCTGAAGCTCAAGCGTGCTGCTTAACACAAGAATGAACCTCATTGGTTCTTGCTGAAGCTCAAACGTGCAGCGTAACACGAGAATGAACCTCATTGGTTCTTGCTGAAGCTCAAACGTGCTGTGTAACACGAGAATGAACCTCATTGGTTCTTGCTGAAGCTCAAACGTGCTGTGTAACATGAGAATGAACCTCATTGGTTCTTGCTGAAGCTCACGAGAATGAACCTCATTGGTTCTTGCTGAAGCTCAAACGTGCTGTTTAACACGAGAATGAACCTCATTGGTTCCTGAGAAAGCTCAAGCGTGCTGCATAACATGAGAATGAACCTCATTGGTTCTTGCTGAAGCTCAAGCGTGCTGTGTAACACGAGAATGAACCTCATTGGTTCTTGCTGAAGCTCAAACGTGCTGTGTAACACGAGAATGAACCTCATTGGTTCTTGCTGAAGCTCAAACGTGCTGTTTAACACGAGAATGAACCTCATTGGTTCTTGCTGAAGCTCAAACGTGCTGTGTAACACGAGAATGAACCTCATTGGTTCTTGCTGAAGCTCAAACGTGCTGTGTAACACAAGAATGAACCTCATTGGTTCCTGAGGAAGCTCAAACGTGCTGCGTAACACGAGAATGAACCTCATTGGTTCTTGAGGAAACTCAAGCGTGCTGCGTAACATGAGAATGAACCTCATTGGTTCTTGCTGAAGCTCAAACGTGCTGTGTAACACAAGAATGAACCTCATTGGTTCCTGAGGAAGCTCAAACGTGCTGTGTAACACAAGAATGAACCTCATTGGTTCCTGAGGAAGCTCAAACCTGCTGCGTAACACGAGAATGAACCTCATTGGTTCCTGAGAAAGCTCAAGCGTGCTGCATAACATGAGAATGAACCTCATTGGTTCTTGAGAAAGCTCAAGCGTGCTGCATAACATGAGAATGAACCTCATTGGTTTTTGCTGAAGCTCAAGCGTGCTGCTTAACACGAGAATGAACCTCATTGGTTATATGTTCATGTATATTTTAAACATGTAAAAAATATGATATTTATGGCTAACACTTTACAATAAGGTTTCATTAGTTAACTCCTTTAGTTAACATGAACCAAGAATGAGCAATACTTTAACGTAATGTTAATTTCAACATTTACTAATACATTATGAAAATCAAAAGTTGTATTTGTTAATGCACTGTGTTCTAAAATGAACAAACAGTACAACTGTATTTTTTAACTATCATTAACAAAATTAATAAATACTAACATATGTATTGCTCATTGTTAATTCATGTTAGTTAATACAATTAATTTTAACAAATGAGACTATTTTTAAAGTGTGACCTATTTATAATATAGTTTAAATATATTAAATAATATATTTATAAATATAAATATATTTATTTAAATATAATATTACGCTATGTACAGATAAAATGCCAAATTACTTTTCAAATTTAAATCAAATGTAATTTTTTTTGGCAATCAAATAGGTCAAAATAAAGCTGTTGTTGTTTTAATTTTCTGGTACATTTGTTGCACTGGGAATGGGATTTTCAGCACATTGCATTGTGGGATATATTATTCTGTGCAGTGTACTGCACGATTTGCCATCCGACACTCTATGCATAAAGAAAGTGTATATTCCGGGCACAATATGTAGACTGGGTAAACCCAGCCTGATCTGTCGGCGATTTGATTTCGCCCTGCAACTCAGTCTGGAAACCTGTACATTCATTTCAACTGCTTCTGTTACACTTTTGCGGGAACCAATCACAGACTGGCTTATCCACCTGGCGCGCTATTGGCGGGTTTAACACGATGACTGATAGAGAAGCAATGGGTCGTTGTCTGTTGATCAAGCCTCTTGTGGTCTGATTGGTTGAAGGACTATCCAATTGCGTACAGAGTCATTTAATTTATGCTCGTTTATCACGCCTCTTGTGCAGTAGAAAATACAGAGCAGACTCCCCAGACCAGTGTTCAATCTTAAATTGAGCTTGGTCTGGTGATAGCCAGACAACACAATATGCATATCTCAAGTATAAATAATACGATTAATAGTAATACACAGCATGCAAAAATACAGTCTAAAAGCATATTAGCATATTAATGCTTTATTATATAGCGTTGCATACAGTATTTTTAATTAAACATGATCAAGAACTTTAAATAGACTAAAGGATTTTATCAATAAATACTGCAATTTGTCCGAATAAAACGCTCCATTGGCTTCAATTTGACACTGAAAAGATGGAGCGAAAAAGCATTTTCTGTTCTTCCAGTGTGATCGTCTAGTCTGCATGACCACTGGAGGTGTGGAGAAAATGTTCAAACAGCCCCAGTGCGATCAATGCCTTGATTATGTGCGGATGCTCCTCGCCTTACATCACTCCTTGGCAGTCATGAAGACACCGCTAAATGGGCGAACAGGGCCGGAAAATTGGACTCCTGCCATCTTCAGCCACACATCCTCTCTGTAATGACCTTTGATCCGATCTCAGAATTTCCTGGGAGACTGGACTTGACGGAATGAAGTGAAGCTGACAGAAATGCTCAAATTCTTCTGGCATAAAATTCTTTTTTCTCATCCAATATATCAGTGTTTCTTCAACTATGAGCACTTTTGGCCTTTTAGAAAAGAAACTTGCTTTCCCTAATTTATTTATCCACTAACAATGTCTAACAGTGGACATACATACATAATTTCCACCATATCTCAAATGTAATGAGTTCATATTGTGGTGGAAGTAAATATGCTGTAAAAATACAGTAAATATTTTTGAAATAAAATGGCCAACTCCTTTGCCTTGCTAAGACTAATTTCAAAGCTAGCATTTGATGTATGCTAAAAGTAGAGGTTCTGTTTGAATGAATGATTCAATGCTGGTTGAATCAGCTTTTTTTTCCTTTTTTTTTTTTACAAATCTCTTGAATGAATGATTCAATGACAAATATATTTTAACAGTCAGTTAACAGTAACAGTGCAATCAATGCAATGCAACTTTTTTTTCTCCAATTAATGCACTGCAACTTAAAAAGGTGATTTACTGTATTTTGATACCAACCTTAGACATCAGTGTTTATATCCAAACTTTTATCTCAGTACTTCTGTACCATCGCAAAAAAATAAATTAAAGGGGTGGTAAAGCACACTCTTTCGAAGGCTTGATTGTGTTTGTGGGGTGCACTGTAACATGTGTTCATGCTTCGTTTTTAAAAAAAATTGCATTATTTTTCATATATTTGACCTTTATTCTATACTGCTCTGTCCCTCCTTGTAAAAACGGTCTGATGGTTTCCGGATTCTGTGAAGCCAGTCCCTCAAAAATACGCAATGGGCTCTGATTGGTTAGCTGGCCCAGTGTGTTGTGATTCGCTAACCGCCTAGTGAACATTTCTCGAAAGCGTCACGCCCCTTACCTCTACAGGTAGCCTCAGGCTACTAGCCTGAGCTTTGTGTACAATAGCGTCAATGAAACCATACCAAGAGCCCGAATCAGACCCAGACAATTTTAGTGAAGATGATCGAGCAGAACCTGTTCAGTCCTCAAGAGTAAAGACTGCGGATCTATAGTGATCGCTCCTGAATGGCACTGTTACTTTTGTATTTTTAGAACGATTTGCCAAATATCTGTCGCAAGAACGGACACTAAACATAGTAGCCAAATCAAACACAGAACCATGTTTAGCATGCCTGTAGATAAACAATACATAAAAGCTCTAATCAAAGAATAATTTACACTAATGCCAAGTTCGCTGTTGAGATTTTAAACAGTTTGTAACGTTAGGGGTTTGTCGGATAACGTTAAGTATGAATGAGCATTTAACAAACTGGTTTGCAGAGCCAAACAGCGCTGTCATGTCTACTTCCTTGCTACAACGTAGGCTACAATTAACAACACGAACTATTACAGGAAAACACATCGACGAAAAATAAATCACACTTACAGGTTGTAGCCCGTACTCGCGAAGATTGTGGAAGCTTTCCTCTGCGAGATGTGCCGCGGTAGCCGCGCGTGCCCGCCTGTCTCGTGCAGCTTAACTCGTGCAGCTGAAGGCTCATGTATTGCAAATACAGATGAATATAGTCCATTATGTTACATTTTCCGATCTTCTCCTCCGACCCCTGTCTGTCTCGTGCTTTGATTTATGATGGGCAGCATATATCCGATGCAAATGCGATCGTGTTCCCCTCATGTCTCTTACACACATGAATATGACGTTGTATGTTAAACGCACTGCAACGCTGCCCCGTCCCTAGGAAGGCTGAAGAAAGTGGACCTGCAATCCGGATGAAAATAACAGCGTTTCGTCGGCATTGTCAACAGCACTCCAGCCTACTAACTAAACCACAACAACTATTCCCCGCGGCGATACAAAATGGCCCCCCCTTATTTCATATTCTCGGAGGAGGGGTTTATGTAAATATTGGGGCTGGTGATGTCAGAGACCCTGGAGGAATGTGTAGTAGTCCCTAGCGGCCGTTTGCTGTAGTCCTTAGAAATTGATTTCTTTAAAAGCAAATATCTCCCTTTGCTTTAAACTTTGAACGTTGTAACTTTGAAGATGTTGTTTATGCTCAAACAGCAACATCACACACTAGCTAAAGTTAGAAAAGTGAAATCGTGGTTTACCACCCCTTTAAAATAAAATTATATATATATATATATATATATATATATATATATATATATATATATATATATATATATATATATATATATATATAATTTAATTTTGTTTAGTTTATTACAATTTCTATAAAATATTTTTTAAATTGACAAAATATTGTATATAATTTTTTTTCATATACAGTATTAAGATTTAAAGTCTGTGTCTGGAACAAAGGTTAAAAAAAACTAAAATAAATATCAACCCTGGGACATAAAAGTACCTGTAGTTGAAGAAACATCCTCACTGGGCATTATCACATTAGAGTATCAGTACAGCACTCAGAATTAGATTTTACAGATTCCTTATTGCACTGACAGCGTGCCATCTGACACACTGAGATTTTATCTGTGCCGGATATTGACTAATGGCACTGAAATGTCTTTGTCATAATGTCTGTTTATTGGACACTAGGGAACAGGAAATGGAGACTGCGCTCAATTTAAACAGTAGGAAATGAACATGAAATCCTTGTGTCAAGACAAACAGGGATGGTCCAGCCCTTTAATTAACCCCTATAGACATGATAAATCGCTGAGTCTTTTCTTCTCTCTTTAATCTCTTAGAGGTGCAGTTTCTGAGGCTCTGCTATTCAAGCTTGAAATTACCACTACTACTTTTATTATGATAAAAACAAGATTTTCTGGACACAGAGTGCAAAGTGCTCTGATTGGTTGACTGGACCAGTGTGTTGTGATTGGTGTGTTTCGGAAATGTCATGCCCTTTAGCATAACCGCAAGTTTCAATCAAGCGGCGACCTTCCTGTTAGCCTAGAAATCTCGACGCACTCTAGCGGCAGCAAATCTAATTTGCAGCCAGGGTCGTCTAGCAACTCTCCGTTGGCTTGCGAGCTGGAAATATCAAACTCTGGTCAGGCCAATCACATCGTGTATAGAGTCGGTGGGCAGGCTTAACATAATGACGGCGGAGTTGCAGTGCTACATGAAAACAAAAAAGCTGGCAAACAAAGGTCTTTCGAACCGGCTTTGGCCACGACTCTGGAAGACTTGGAGTTAAGCTTTTCTTTGAGAAAAGAACGGCACTGAAGTCATTCTTAAGAAAGGAAGATGTGCTGGATACGGCAAAAGTTTAATCTATCAACTAGCTCCACTTCACCTTCTTCGTTGCTCTGGTTGGTTTTAGCGCTATCCTATTGCGTGTAGAGGGAATTTGAAAGACAACCGTTTATCCTGCCCCTCAGATTGAGCCCTGCCAATGGTGAGTTCCCAGACCCAACATCTTGATGTGGGTCTGGCTTGTCAGGCTACCTTCCTGTCTCTCTCTTGAATCCAACATGGAAGTGACTTAAACTGCAATTCATCGACTGGCCACTAGAGACAGGCTCCAAAAGGGAGTCAATCCCATAGTCCCATACTCATGTTACGCAGCACGTTTGAGCTTCCTCAGGAACCAATGAGGTTCATTCTCGTGTTACACAGCACGCTTGAGCTTCAGCAAGAACCAATGAGGTTCATTCTCATGTTACGCAGCACGTTTGAGCTTCCTCAAGAACCAATGAGGTCGGATCATTCTCGTGTTACACAGCACGCTTGAGCTTCAGCAAGAACCAATGAGGTTCATTCTCATGTTACGCAGCACGTTTGAGCTTCCTCAAGAACCAATGAGGTCGGATCATTCTCGTGTTACACAGCATGTTTGAGCTTCAGCAAGAACCAATGATGTTCATTATCGTGTTACACAGCATGTTTGAGCTTATCTCATCCGTTTTAATTATATTAAGCCTTAAATAATTAAGGGCGTGGCCACTTGAGTAACTGCTGTCTGTCTCCACCCACATCCCGCCTCTTTTCCTATTTTTGGTGTGACGCGCTGCCAAAATGGCGACGGCCGGCTCCGCTTCAAAAATGCTCTTCAGAAAACAATGGGTGACGTCACGGACACATTATTTTTTACAGTCTATGGTTTTTAACACACTACTAATGCAACTCAACCAGGCCTCACCTTCTTTTGTTTATCAGATCTTGGGATCTTGGGGGTCCATAAAAGAAAGAATGGAAAGGCAACGTTCCTTTTAGGGTAAAGTATCCCTTAAAGCTATGTTTTTATAGTACACTGACATTTTATTTAACAAAAAGATCAGAGGATATTTGATTCCTCATTATATGTCCGCTTTATTGCAAAGCAAAATTTCAGGTGCACAATTTCACCAAGAATCTCCCCTCTAAATATCAGACTCCACCATAAAAATTCCACTCCAGTACACTGAAATAACTCAAGTCACCAGACGGGACAGTTCAAGTGGTTTCTAGTAGAAGGAAGTGTTGCATGACAAACATTCAAGCTTTTTGCGCCACTCGAGTCACAATGATGAAAAGTGGCTGTCAGTGTAGATTATGACCAGCTTTTAAAACTGACAGGACGTGTGAACCCCTATGAAAATAATATTTTCCCTTCTATTTTGTAGATATGCCACAGAGAACTAAAATAGCTAAGGGGGCCTTGTTAGCCAACAAAATCCACTGTTCACTGTCCTTCGTAAGGGATAATCCACGGCTAGCTGTGCCGATTTTAACGATTAAACGGTTTTAATGCACAACGTAGAGGACAAATAACCGCCTGACACGTAGAATACGTCGTGCAACGATGTTTAACAACAAGACATTTTTGCAACAATTAATGCATACGGTCTTAAATGCTTTTTATGTGTACACTCTAAAAAAAAAAAAGGTTCTATATGGCACCAAAAATGGTTCTTGGCTCGTAATCATAGGGGAGCCTTTTTAAATGCTATATAGCACCAATTTTGGTGCTTCAGTGGTTCTGGAAGAACCATTTTTGGTGCCATATAGAACCTTTTTTTTTTAGAGTGTAGTGTCGCTATTCTACCAATAGAATCTCTGCATATACTCTAAAAAAAAAAGGTTCTATATGGCACCAAAAATGGTTCTTCGTCGTAATCATAGGGGAACCACTTTTGGTGCTATATAGCACCATATCTTAACATGTTCTGTATATGGTAGCGGTGCTATATTGAACCGGTGAAGAACCTCTGAAGAACCACTGAAGAACCACTGAAGCACCAAAATTCGTGCTGTATAGCACTTAAAAAGGTTCCCCTATGATTACGAGCCAAGAACCATTTTTGGTGCCATATAGAACCTTTTTTTTTTTTTAGAGTGTAAGCATGCTCAGAGGTGTGCTTAATATTAGGGCTGCACGATATGAGGAAAAGCTGCGATGTGACTTGCGATAAATATTCAAATGTGAATGTTAGCTACTGTTCCCATGTCTTAGTGCTTTAATAGGTCGTGTTCAGTGTTGGGCAGTAACGGAATACATGTACCGGCATTACGTATTCAGAATACATATTATGAGTAACTGTATTCCGTTACAGTTAGGCTACAATTTAAATAGTTGATATTTAGAATACAGTTACATTGTTGAAATCAATGGATTACATTTACAATACGTCTCTGTTTCATGAGTTTATTTACTCTCTAAATAAATGAAGGCAACTCAATGTATTTTCCAGAAGCCCCAATATGAAAACGAAAAAATGCACGGTTTGTGTGATCAGTCACAATGGAGTTGGAAGAGGAGCAGCGGGAGCTAGAGGTAGAGATGGAGCCAGAACAACAGAGCCAGGGCAAGAATGTGTTTCTATCTTGGAAATTCAAACAGCATTTCATATTAAAGAAGAGAAGGGAGAACGAAATATAACACTGCAGTGCAACTGTGCAGTGGCGCGGTGGTTGGGGGTGGCGGCTACACACGCACGCCTATATTTTTTATACATTATACATATATAAATTCGTTATATATTCGTTAAGTACAAGTACATAACATTTTTCCTTATTCATCGTGTCAGGCTGTCTGTTGCGATGTGTTCATCGCGCGAGTTCATATCGCGATGACGATGAAAATTCGATGTATCGAATTGGGAAATAGGAGTGGAAATTTCAAGATGAATCACAGTAAGATTCTCCATCCTGCCTATCAAAGCACCTGTTTCCCAGTGGCCCGTGCGGAGACAAATTGAATCCTGACAGTCCTTCATTCGCCGGCAGAATGACACACAAGGCATCACTCCTGAATTCACCTTAATTAATCACGTTTCACTGGAGGGAATCAGATGTCAAGTGAATGATGATATTTGACTGTGCTGCAACACTGTGAGGGGCAATTAATTGAGAGGAAATAATTTTTTTTCTTTTTTTCTCAGATTTGGCCATATTGTTAAAAGCCAGCTTTCCCGTCACCTCTACACACAATCAGAATAGATCCAGGAATGATCCACATCTTGTCTGGGCAAAGCATCTACTAACACTCATCACTGACTCACACACACACTAACTTCAGCGCTCCAAAAGATTTATTGGAAAAACCAACTGCTGATGTGTGATATTCTCTTCTGGTGAACTTGATTTCACCAAGTACAACATGTTCCACATCTTTGTTGATCCTGGAACAACATTCCAACCAACCAATCAGATTTGAGGGACAAGTTTAAAGGTTATGTGATGTTTAGGCTTACAACCAGGGTTATTCACCTATCATTTCCCTATGATTTTAGGGATAACTTATGGGTACTGGGTACGGAGTAGAGTTAGGATTAGGGGTAAGGATATGGCTAGAAGGACTACATTTTCAGACCAGGAACACGTCTTACTTGGCAAAATCACGGTGAGCCCCCTATTCTGAGTATCTATGATAAGGGAATGTAATTAAAGACAACTTTAATTTTACTGACTCCATTTTTTTTATGATAATGTATATATATATATACACACACACTGAAGACAGGAGGGATTCAGCTTTCAAAATATTCAGCTTTGCCATCACAGGAATAAAATGTCATTAATAATTGTATTAAAATGTAATAAAAACAGTTATTGGCAATGTATTTTTATCAAATAAAAGCAGCCTTGGTGAGCATAAGAGACTTAAAAAATAAATGATAAATGATATATATATATATTTACATTTCTTTTCTCTAAACTTTTTCACGGACACACTAGCACTCTCATGTGGCCCACCAGTTTGAAAAACCCTGTACTAGATCATGCTGTAAGTGCAGAAAATATTGTCTTTTATTATAATTTTTTAGTATGCATTTCCGTGTAGTTGGCCACACGGGTGTAGGTGAGTATTTCCCTGGTAGTGTTTCCTGTTTTTGGATAGACCGTGTAGCGAGGGGGTGGGTAGCCAGGAGCACTCGCTTTCTGTTGACTGTTTCTACCATTTCTGATCGTTAAATGTCTTTAAGTGTTTTCCATCTGCATATGGACTTTATCACATTATGTCAATAAATGTTCCATAGCTTGGGACCGAAATGACTAAAGGCCGACTCACCAATGTTTCGTTTTTGGCACAACCAACAAATTACTATTTGATGTTCGGAGCAATCTTGCTGGAGTATGTTTATTCAAAACATTAGAAAGGTATATTGGGACAGCTCCATGAAGACATTTAAAAACTAAAAGATATTTAATAATCTTGAATTCACTTCTGAATGATACAGGCAGCCAGTGAAGGGATCCGAGTGTTGGAGTAATGTGATTTGAACGCGTCATGGATTCTTTCCTGCTGCTTAGCCTCTCAGCAGCTATAGGATGACGTTATACATGCATTGGTGTTCACTGTATGAATTTTGATTTATCCGGTGAAATAAACGTAAACATTTTTAGGCATGTTCACACAAACCTAACATATGGCTTCAGAAATCTTGGAATACAGTGCACAAGTGTTCGTACAAGTCATTTCTATGATGCTTTTATGGTGCTTTTGTGTGCCTTTTGTTGCTTAAAAATCCTTAATCCTCATTATAATGGCATGGAAAAGAATAACTACATTCAAAATTTCTCAATGTGTGTTCCATGAAAGAGGGAAAATAATAAAGATTTGCAACAACATGAGAGTGAGTAAATGATCACATGTATGAAAACAATAATTATCGGTACAGAATTATACTAAAAACATTTAATGCAGCGCATTCTGCTCTTTGCTAAAAAAGTACAATAAAGACATGAAAGTGCATGGAGGAAGGAGTTGAAAGAGGGTCCTGCTAAGCCAAAATAAAGCTGATTAAGACGCCTGGATTAAATTGCTCATAACTGTTCCACAAAGCAATAAATGGGCATTAAGCTGCGAACAAAACTATGAGGCTCATTATCAGAAGAATTTCATAACGAAGACTGGATGTTAACTCAATTTTAACAGCTCCTGCCAAGTCAAGCCATGTGAGTTCCTCTGACCTGATTACCGCCACATGATTAAACAGCCAATTACATCGCGGCACAAGGCCCCGGAATAGCCATTCTGGGAGCAGAAATCATCAGATCTGCTCCACTGTTATTCTGAAAGGGTCGGAGAAATACTGGATCAATGAGTTCTAGGCTTTAAGCAACATTTGATTATAGAGGGGTTGTCTTCCTAAAGCTCGTAAATAGAAAGACTTGTTTGTAATTAAATGTTGGTGCTTATCTGATAATCATAATTTAGAATATCTTAGAATGAAGATCCCAATTAAAAAGATTCAGCATGTAAATCTTTACCTCGGAGGGAGAGATGAATGGCACATTTCATTTAACATTTCAGATGATTTCAGCTGTTCGGCGGCAAGTAATGGTGCCACAGGAAACGGGAACAAAGTTGCGCTGTTAGACCCAGGAAGTCCACGCAGCCATGTGAAAGGCTTGGCTGCACCAGAACAATAACATCAGCCCTCCCCCTCCTCAATGAGCCATGCACATTCCATGCATTATCTCCCAGGTTGCTAAGAAAAGGAGCCACTCTCTTTGAGGATTACATTGCGTCTTAACAACTCTGACAACGTGGAAAACTTAAGTATACATGACTAGCAGAATCTGTCGCGTTCAAAGAGGCTGTTCAATTCAAAAAATCATTCTGCACCAAGGATTCTGATTATATATTTTTCAAATAACCTAGCAAAGCTGTAGACTAGCAGAAATCATTGCTGTCTGTGATCTTTGTTTCAGGGGAACTAATGCTGGGCACACGCTACATGATTTTCAAAGCCGTCGGTTCACTGTTTTTCTCACACTAAACGATATTATTGTCTAAAGTACCGACCGCGATACCACGTCAGTACTGAAATTTTAAAAATGTGACACTTTGAGCACTGTTCATTCATAAACACCTCTGACGTAGGACATATGATGTAGGACATATGACATAGGACGTATAACGCAGGACATATGACGTAGGACATATGACAGGACGTATGACATATGACATAGGACGTATGATGTAGGACATATGACGTAAGTCATAGGACATGTGACATAGATCATAGGACATATGACGCAGATCATAGGACATATAACGCAGGACATATGACGCAGATCATAGGACATATAACGCAGGACATATGACGTTGGACAAATGACAGGACGTAGGACATATGATGTAGGACATATGACATAGGACGTATAACGCAGGACATATGATGTAGGACATATGACATAGGACATATGACATAGGTCATAGAACATATGACAGATCATAGGACATATGACACAGATCATAGGACATATAACGCAGGACATATGATGTAGGACAAATTACATAGGACGTAGGACATATGACATAGGACGTATAACACAGGACATATGACGTAGGACATATGACATAGGACGTATAACGCAGGACATATGTCGTAAGACATATGACATAGGACGTATGATGTAGGACATATGACGTAGGTCATAGGACATATGACATAGATCATAGGACATATGACGCAGATCATAGGACATATAACGCAGGACATATGACGTAGGACAAATGACAGGACGTAGGACATATGATGTAGGACATATGACATAGGACGTATACCGCAGGACATATGACGTAGGACATATGACAGGACGTATGACATATGACAGGACGTATGACGTAGAACATATGACATAGGACGCATAACGCAGGACGTATGACATAGGACATATGACATAGGACGCATAACGTATGATGTAGGACATATGACATATGATGTAGGACATATGACGTAGGTCATAGGACATATGACGTAGGTCATAGGACATATGACATAGATCATAGGACATATGACGTAGGTCATAGGACATATGACGTAGGTGTAGGACATAGTGCTTAGGACTTATGGCGTAGATCATAGGACATATGACGTAGGACGTATGATGTAGGACGTATGCCGTAGGACATATGACATAGGACATATGATGTAGGAAATTCCGCAAGTGTTTGGCTGAAAAAAGAAAGTCATATATACATGTGAGTAAATTATGGCATCATTTCATTTTTGGGGTGAACTCCTTTAACACTATTTTAGTATTGAAGTTAAGAAAAGTGTTCAAAATTTAGCACAATGACTGCTGCATTTGGCTTCACATTTTACCAAGACGCCCACCCCCTCCAGATGTCACAGAGCTCTCTGGGACTACTGGGTAGATCAATTTCAGAGGAATATAATCCATTGTAAAACATGATCAATTTCCCCCTAAAACAACTTCCATCCATTTGCAAACAGTATTAGCTGTAATGCAAGAAAGATATCTTAAGCAAATCTTCCTTTGCCATGTGAACCAAAAGGGTTTTTCTACAGACTAAATGTGATTAGATTTAGCTTAGCTGTCCTCTCTATCCATGTGTCAGAGGAAAGAACCGCTTTCTCCCCTAAAAAAAGACATTTTGATTGAGTTCACTGTGAACTGGCACAATATTAATCACTGAAACAAAGGATCCGATTTTCAGCTGAACACTGCACACACACACACACATTTAGAGGTGAGGACGGAAAACAGCCTTACCGAAGGTAATGGAGGACAAACTCTTTATTAATGCTGCTCCTAACATGCCATGGGGAGTTACTACATGTTGCATATTTTATATCTTATTATGTCACATTGTTTCTGCAACCCCGTTGCACACTGTGAAAAGCAGTAACATGGCAGGCTTTACCCTGTTCACCCAAAAATATGGGTTATTTTTGCCATGGAATTATAACAATATAAGAATCATTATGCTGCTCTAACCATGCAACAGTTATCAGTCGAGCTCCAAAAGGATTTGAACAACATGATTTTAATTTTTGAGTGAACTGCTCCTTTATGTGGTTACTGAATCGAAACGGAAGACATTCAACCAGGGTAAAACAACCTTGAGGGTTATTAATCTAATCTGAATCTTTCCTCCATCCGTGAGCCAATTAAGCTTCATATCACATTACTGGTTAATAAGGCATTGCTAGGTTGTTGCTAGTGTGTTCGAGGTGGTTAATGAGGTGTTGCTAGGTGGTTGCTAGGGTGTTCGGAGTGCGATGTGGTTGCATTCTGGCAAAAAGAGCATCTTAGTCTCTATATTTTGGTCTCTCTCTTGATCTAACAGACAGATGGACAGTATAAGGGACATTTTTCACCCAATTTACTGTCCAACAGGTAAACATCAAGTGTGATTTGATCAAAATAACACACTATTATCTCTCAACAAGCCGCTTTATTTGAAGCATCACTCTCATCTGTAGCACAAATAGTATCGGATAAGTTACACGCTACATTTTAGTGCATACATTTCGGGGTATGAACAATAACAGTGGTGATGCGGCACTAAAGGTGTTCATTTCTATACAGTGGCATCCTACTGGTTAAACGATTCCTCAGTCAGAAGAACAGCCTCACTTTCACCCTAAGAGCAGATTCTACTTTTGGCAGGTTCACAATGAGCACAGAAGCGCCCACTGTGCAACCTGATCTGCCCCTGCACAGATTCCACCTCCTGGGATATTGTTCTGGTAAATAAAGGCAAGTGGCGGGGATAAAAAGGACCAGCAGATGGCAAAGAGAGAGAAAGAGTGGGCCGCCTGACTCATTTGACCTAGGACTACCAGCTGTCATCCTCTCTGCATAACCACATACACAACTGGAGCCGCTGAACCCTCCCGTCCGGATACCCTTACACACACAGACACGCAAATTACCAAACACAACAACTCGAACAAATCAGAGGAACACTTTGTCACATTTAAAGGTGGAGCATCCAAATTACAGCAGAAAGCATGGCGGCCACTTTTTTCCTACCATATTTAAAAGGCATTTTTGTCAAGCCCATACAACATATTGTTTCAATAATGCAAACATTAATTAATTAAGGATATTGTTTTTTAGTAAAAGGAAATTTGATTATTCAATCATCTTCACAATTTTACCAGAATTTGATTAAGATTCAGTTAGATGGTCGGTTTACACCAAGATGGTGCAACTTACCCACTGACTCGGATCAACTAACCCCTAACCTGGGGTAAATTGAGCCACATGAACACTTTTTTTAAAATAAGAAGCCCAATTTTCAGAGCCCTTTACATCATTTACAATGATAGGAAACATCCGGAAATTACTTTAGATACTTTCATTCCACTTCCCCTTATCTTGAGGACCACATAAGTAAAAGGAAACGGCTCATTTTACCCCAAATCTCCCTATACACACACACACATATACATACATACATATATATATATATATATATATATATATATATATATATATACACACACACACACACACACATACATACATACACTCTTAAAAAAAAAGGTTCTATATAGCACCAAAAATGGTTCTTGGCTCATAATCACAGGGGAACCTTTTTAGTTTTTAAGTGCTATATAGCACCAATTTTGGTTCGGTTCTTTGACTAAGGTGCTATATAGCACCGCTTCCATATACAGAACATGTTAAGATATATATAGCACCAAAAGTGGTTCCTCTATGATTACGACGTAGAACCATTTCTGGTGCCATATAGAACCTTTTTTTAGAGTGTACATACATACATACATACAAACACATATACACATACATACAGTCAAACCTAAATTTATTCAGACACCTTCAACATTTTCTCACATTATCAATTGATTCACTATAGTTTAGAAAATGGTAATATAATATGACAGGAACAATTCAGAATAAATTCATCATAATGAGTAATAATGAATGATAATGTCAGATAACTTTGATAGAAAGGTATGTAATGGATTACAGTCAACGAATCAGCTGTCAGCTGATTTAAGCACAATAAGATAATACCAATTTAGGTCCACCAATTGTTCAGTCTGTGGTGTAAAAGGTCGCATTATCAATTCAAGAAAAGATCACTTAAGCAAAAAATGATCAGGTCAAAGTGTCTGAATAATTTTGGATTTTTATAAATTTGACTGGTAGTTCACCGTATGAAGAATATTTGGGTATAATATGTCACAGTTTATGTTGCTATCCTCAGTTACATAAATGAACTATAGTGTCCTGCACCCACTAGTAAAAAATGATATCTGGTGTCTGAATAATTATTGGCTTGAATGTTTATATAATTATTAAACTGATTCTATTCTAGAGTCATTTAGTATTGGATTCAGTTAGACTGCAGACAACATAGTGGCCGGTAGTATTTGTCAAATATTCATATTCACGCAGTCTTAAATGCACATTCTGTGCTAACATGATGGGTTGTGATGGAAAAGAATAAAACACTATAAAAGTAACCGATTTGAAGAGGAAACACTGACTCCCTGCACTCAATCTGGCAACCTAGAATTTAATCAAGATTAGATTTGCTCAGATTAATTTAATTTGGCCAAATTGCTCTTTTGTTCTGTTTAAGTACACAACAGGTTTTCTGTGGCCACACTCGAACAAGTGTAGAGAGAATTCCTCTGGCGTCTGCGTGCACTTGTGATTGATGGATGCACACATCACAAGACAAAAGAGGCAAAGTGTGCATTTCTCCTCGAGACCTTCCCGTCAGCGTGATGAAGTGAATCCTGCCTTTTACAAAAAGACCATCTGTAATGCTCAATGCAAGCATGCAGACAGAGGAAATGCATTGGAAGGATGCTTTGAAGAAATCAATTTACTTGCCATTAGACCATTAATATTTCCTAAATCACTGTCCAACTGAACAGTAAATAATGACAAAAGGTACCTGCCAAAAACAGGACTTGCTTCACACATCTATAGCTGATGACAGACTAAAATAAATATATAAAACAGGTTTATCATTTGGATCCTGACTGTTATAAACTCTAGAAGAGATGGGTTATGCTTTAGGCTACTGATGTAAACCTGAATGATCAAATCAGGTGCAATTGCAAAATAAACTCAATATAAATTTGCATAGCATGGCAAAGTTGATTTGATTTCTGCTGGCATGTAAGAGCAAATGCAAACATATCCTGCTCCAACATCTCCGGTAGTTTCTCTTACCTGTTCAACACTTTCTTCATCCTCTGAAACAGCGATGGAGACGCGGTGACCGTCTCTGATGGAATGGTCTCGATAGTGGTGACAACATGGTTCTGGTGCTCGGGCATCATCTCTAAAGCTGGAAACTAAAGCGCTCAATCAGTAAGCAGTGATCATTCCTTTAGCTTTTGTTATTCCGACCAGCTCCAGCTCTCCATATTGCAGGTGAGAATAAACAGGTGTATGTATCTCCAGTGAGTGGTGGAGGAGGAGGAGGAGGGATGCTGGAGGATCCTATAGATCGCTGGATGTTACAGATTCATGCACGATGATGCACCTGTTCCCCTGGTCGCTTTCTGAGCAGATGTTTCCCGGTGGTTCGGTGCGCATTTTCTGAACGCCAGAGCAGGACTGCCGTGATTATTGAGAGGCGGTGCGTTTTTGAGTGAAGTAGAAAGTTTGACCGCTAGAGGTCACTGCTTCCAATAGGACGCTTCAACCAATGAGAATGATTTTAAATTTAAAAAAGTATGATCATTTAATAAAATGCTGTAATAAATAAATATAAGCAGATTTATTCAATGTAAAAAATAAAAAAAAAAATACATGCAAGAATATTTAGTAAATATAAGAAAAACTATGATAGTCAATAAATGTAAACACATCATTGCATGTAAATATAAATAATACTGTAGTAAGTAAATATATTAATATTTATTCAATGTAAAAATAAATACAGTAATAAATGTAGGCATATTTATTCATTTTAAGAATAGAATATTGAATACTAAATAAAAACAAAGCACATAAATACATCCATGTAATGGTGGATGTCTGTCTGTCTGTCTAATCTATGTCCTTTTTAGCACTATCTGTCTGTCTGTCTGTCTGTCTGTCTGTCTGTCTGTCTGTCTGTCTGTCTGTCTGTCTGTCTGTCTGTCTGTCTGTCTGTCTGTCTGTCTGTCTGTCTGTCTGTCTGTCTGTCTGTCTGTCTGTCTGTCTGTCTAGATAGATAGATAGATAGATAGATAGATAGATAGATAGATAGATAGATAGATAGATAGATAGATAGATAGATAGATAGATAGATAGATAGATAGATAGATAGATAGATAGATAGATAGATAGATAGATAGATAGATAGATAGATAGATAGATAGATAGATAGAACTCCAGCACCATCGCTGTGTTTGATCATATTATGTGTGCAAAGATACTGTAGCTATTCATTTATTCACTCAAACAAAACTCACTGCACAGAGATCTCGCTGAGGTTCAAAAGCTGTCAGTAATGATGACTGGTCTGGTACAGCACAAAGATATTTTTCCATTCCTCTTATGAAAAGAAGAAGAAAGGACTGATTTAGGCTCTTTCTATGGCTGATCCACTCTGGCAGTTTCTGCAGTCATGTGCATTCCAAATGACGAGCAGTTGTGAGCTGTTTTATAAGGTTTGCAATGTCTGACCTCATGCACAGCCATGTTAAACATTTAGAACACCATTCTTTAAATCTAGAAGCAGTGAAATACATAAAGCCTTTTGATGCACTCATGTAACCAGTGCTGTTGATTACATACGGAGTAGGTTTCAGTTGTACCAAGTGGACTGCATGCTTCATGATATTTTGAGTTTTTAATATTCAATGTACAGCAAGTTAGGCTATGGATTCATGGTCTGAAACAACATACAGATAGCGCAGAAAAGTCAGGTAGAAACTGACACATTACATCAGTGATTTTCTTGTAATAAACTAGCAATCAGTAGGCCTATACATTTGAAATTGAACTTAAAAAAAGAAGCAGCGTGTGTGTGTGTATTATGTAATTTTAAACTGAATTTAATTTTACATTTTACAATACAATTGAAACTTAAAGGCCCACTGAAGTGCCTTGAAATACTGTTGACATAATAGAGTGGTGCAGGTTTGATGTCACTTTGTAGGCCAACCAGCAATTAGCACCACACTGGTTCCCTCAACAAAATACCAATAGGACTTTCCCATAGGCTTTTGGATTATAGCAAGCTCTTATTAAAACAAGCTCTGTGATCAACAAACGTTTATGATTCTTACACATTTTGTCCATTAAGATAATAATCACAGATGAACATAACTTTTATGAATTGTAATGCCTAAACGCAGTCGCTGGAAGTAAAAAGCTAAAGGAAGAGCAGCAACTGAGAAACTTAAGTGCACAGTGACATCATCAAAATCACTGATCCATATTGGTGGAAGTGAGAGACTGTAAGTTTTGAATGCTTATTCAGTATCCGGTTGTTAAGTCTGATGTCACGCGGCAGAGCTTCCGGGTCCAAACGCTCTCAAATCTCATACCACAAAAAAAAAAAAAAACGGTGCTAATATACACACACACAATGTGGTCTAATACTACAAAAAAAAACTATAATCATAACCTTTATCTCCATACCAAAATTCCAGATAGCCAGACAGTGATTCATCTTTTATAAATCGATAAAATATTAATGTCTATGACGCTGTGAGCACAGAGACTGTTGTGTAGACTGTAAGTATTTAAAATGTTTAACTTTTTAAAATGTTTGTTTAATATGAATAAATAGCGCTCATAAACGGCCGTTGATGGCATTCTCAAGTGAAACGAGTTGGACCTAGAAACGGCGTTCCTTTACGTCACGACTTAACAAGCGAATATTGCCAAATGTATTGGGACACCCCTCCAAATCATTGAAATCAGGTGTTCCAATCACTTCCATGGCCACAGGTGTATAAAATCAAACATTTGTGAAAGAAATTGCGTTCTCAGGAGCTCAGTGAATTCAAGCGTGGTATTGTTAGGGGTTTCCACCTGTGCAATAAGTCCATTCGTGAAATTTTCTCACTACTAAATATTCCACGGTCAACTGTTAGTGTTATTATAATAAAGTGGAAGCAATTGGGAACAACAGCAACTGAGCCACGAAGTGGTAGGCCACGTAAAATCACAGAGCGGGGTCAGCGCATGCTGAGGAGCACAGTGCGCAGAAGTCTGCAACTTTCTGCAGAGTCAATAGCTACAGACCTCCAAACTTTGTGTGGCCTTCAGATTAGCTCAAGAACTGTGTAGAGAGCTTCATGGAATGGGTGTCCATGGCCGAGCAGCTTATCCAAGCCTTACATCACCAAGTGCAATGCAAAGCGTCGGATGCAGTGGTGTAAAGGACGCCGCCACTGGACTCTAGAGCAATGGAGACGTGTTTTCTGGAGCGACCAATCACGCTTCTCTGTCTGGCAATCTGATGGACGAGTCTGGGTTTGGCAGGAGAACGGTACTTGCCTGACTGCATTGTGCCACGTGTACATTTTGGTGGAGGGGGATTATGGTGTGGGGTTGTTTTTCAGGGGTTGGGCTTGGCCCCTTAGTTCCAGTGAAAGGAACTCTTAATGGTTTTTGGACAATTTCATGCTCCCAGCTTGGATGGGGACGGCCCCTTCCTGTTCCAACGTGACTGCGCACCAGCGCTCAAAGCGTCGGTCCATAAAGACATGGATGAGCGAGTTTGGTGTGGAGGAACTTGACCTCAACTAGTCCTGACCTCAACCCGATAGAACACCTTTGGGATGAATTAGAGCGGAGACTGTGAGCCAGGCCTTCTCGTCCAACATCAGTGCCTGACCTCACAAATGAGCTTCTAGAAGAATGGTCAAAAATTCCCATAAACACACTCCTAAACCTTGTGGAAAGGTTTGTGAGATGGTGGTTGCTGGTTCGATCCCAGCGGTCACCACCAGTGTGTCCTTGAGCAAGGCACTTTACTCCATGTTGCTCCAGGGGGATTGTCCCTGTAATAAGGTCCCTGTAAGTCGCTTTGGATAAAAGCGTCTGCCGAATGCATAAATGTAAATAGAAATGGAAAGCTTTCCCAGAAGAGTTGAAGCTGTTATTGCTGCAAAGGATGGGTCAACTCCATGAAACCCTACGGATTAAGAATGGGATGTCATTAAAGTTCATGTGCATGTAAAGGCAGGCGTCCCAAAACTTTTGGC